>JAMKCH010018913.1:0-49741 GCA_023653785.1 Ophioderma brevispina
AAGAAAAAAGAAAAAACTAAATAAAAAATGAAATGAAAGAAAATTAAAAGAAAGAAAACTAAATGAAAGAAAATTAAAACAAAGAAAACGAAGAAAAAAGAAAGAAAACTAAAGAGAAAGAAAAAAAGAACTAAAAGAAGGAAAGAACACTAAAAAAAGAAAATAGAAAGAAAAAATTAAACTAAAAAGAAAGAAAGAAACAAACAAACAAAGAAAGAAACAAAGAAACGAATGCATGAGAGAAAGCTGAAAGAAAGGAAAGAACAAAGAATTAAATTGCAATTTCTTGTTTATTTTTATGTTTATTATGTCGATGTTCGAGGTCAAGCGAAACATAAAAGCAAACTGTTGGCATGAAAATAAGAACAACAATGCGAGAACATCAAAATCCACGCAGCATAAACTGTCCGCGTACTATTTACGCTGCCATTTGGTCGTCGAATCGCCCCGCTGTCACGCATACCCCAAATCGCTCGAGGATGCCGGGAAATATCCTGCTCCGCGCAGGGGCGTACACAACTACGCACGGCTTCATTCGAAACGGGCTAGTCGCCACTCTAGTTAGTAAATATAGCTCGGTGGGAACACATCGGGCCAATTCTAAACCCCGAACCCGCAGGGGGGGGGGGTCACTTTAAATAATTAAATTTTGGATGCTATAATTAAATACAATAAAGATGTATCGTAATGTATAGGATTTAAAGAAGCTAAAAAGGTTGCCATACTGGCCCCCATCTTAACTTTTTTTGTGCATGTTAACGAAACAAATATGCCAGATAAGGATGTCAAAATAGTCTAATACTTATCCCATACCTTAATTTACACCTTTATAAAAATAATTAGTTGATGTAACTACATATAATACAGATATAATATGGGTTTTAAATATCTTTAAATTGCTATATTGGCTGCCATCTTGAATTTGGAAGATTACAGAGAAATGCCAAATAAAGGTTTCTAGTGATCAAATACATATATCTCATAAGTGTAAAGTACAGTGTGAGTCAATAAAAACCCTATATTCAGAATAAAAAATAATTAAAATAGTTAAGCATTATTTTTGTCCAAACGTTTGCTATGGTTATAAAGAGGGATATCAGACAACGTTTATTTGGTGTCATTTGGACGTTGGAGGAAGAAGTTATGCCTATTTTGCTGAGAGACTTAAAAATCCTGTTTGGCCGATTTTGAGCCAAACAAAGGTGCATCGTTTACACAGAGTAACATGGTCTTCGGCAGTGATTTGAGTAAAAACATTTAACACCAAATTATTGTTAAACAATAGAAGGTGGGAGAATAATTGAAGGATTACAAAAAATAATATCCTGGGGATTACAAAAGAAAATGCTAAGTGAAAGAATGTGTAATTTCCCAAATAAGAAAGTGAAGATAGCTGGTGTAAGACCAAAGTTTACTTTGGTTCAGCAAGATTTCATGGTTTTAACCTACAACAAAACTTGGGTGCCAAAGTGAAACCATAGAAAGTTTTGTTTTACGCTTGAAAACACAGTGCGATATTGAATTTTAAGTTTTAATTCCAATTTACAGAAAACTTTAGCTTTAGTTCTTCTCGCAATTTATGGACGCTGAGTATACTGTATTTTGTCAAAATAATTACCTTACATATGTAAGACAACAAATCTCTGAGCCGTTTCATTCATGAACTGATACATTGATATGGAGTGATTTTCAATAACTGACTCTTTATGATTAAACAATGGTAATTTAATTTGTTGAATATATTTTACTTATAATTATGTTACACAATAGACCGTTTTATTGAAACTGATATGTTTTTGTCGAGAAGAAATCGATACCATTTTTATATTGCATGTGTGAATTGTCTTTGCTATAATGTGTTATGGTATACGTCGGTGTCAGTCTCTCCGCATTGTAGGGCTAAAATCGGCCAAACAGAATTTTTAGGTCTCTCCGCAAAATTGACACAGTTTCTGAACCCAAAGTCTGAAAGACACCAAATAAAAATCTTCTGATAGCCTGTTTATCCCTGTAAACAACCAAAGCAAGCATTGAAGCAAAAATAATGTTTAACCTTTGAAGAAAAATCTTTCCTGAATGTAGGGTTTTTATTGACTCACACTGTATAAAGCATGCACATAGACACTAGAACCAAGCCTCTACATTGCGAAATGTCGAGAACACTTGACGTGTCCGAATGCGTTCGATATGCATAATACTTGCAGAGTGTGTTCAATTGTAACATATTTTGAACACCTACAGAACATGTTTTAGGTGTTTAGGGTGTATTCTGTATATCATAAATAGGTATACTAGGCGCCGTGTGAATGGAATAGTTTGCCCGATTTCGTTAGACGTGCCAAATCTGTGCAGTGTTTCAAGACCTCATTGAAAACATATCTTTTTAATCTTTAAGCTGGTGCAATTTCATTTTTTATGATCTCATTATTGATGTAAATTACTGTGGTATTTTGGTTATGTACGAAATGGAGTATTTTATGGAGTACCTATGTCCAATCTAGTCGTGACATGTCGGGGCACGTTTTTTTATTCATTGTATTATTATATGTATACATTAGTCATTTAAAATTTTAGTATGTAATTTTTTGAGCGCGTGTTTATATACAATAAATGGAAATTTCATATTAAAGGCTGATTCAAAGATTTCGAAATATATATTTTGTGTGTGTAGTAATTAAAAATAGTCATCTGAACTATATATAGTAACCTAAAATGTTCAATTCCAAAGTATGAGATGAATCGGATTTTCCGTTTTCATGCAGTAAACATTTATGCACAGTATAACAGTCCCATAGGATACCGTGTATAACATTTTATAACACAGTTTTGATTTTCTATATGAAGGACTTCGATTTGAGCTTAGTTATTTCACACAGTGATTAGTAGATGGACAAGCATTGTGTATATGCAAAAAACAAAATTTGTTTGAAAAATGAGTGCGCCCTCATCGTGAAAATCCAAAAACTGCGACTTTTGGTTTGGGGGGGGGGGTTGAGTCTTTCAGGCCTGAGCAACCTCGGGCTAAAAAATGAAAATCTGCCAGAAAAAGTTCCAGAAAATGAGTCTTGTAGGCAAAATCCTTATACCACCTTTCATTGTGAATATAGAGAAAATTAATGCCCCCCCCCCCATAGCGGGCAAAATTTTTTGTTCACAAAATATCTGGAATTCCTGGCTATCCTTCCATGAATTATCTGGAATTCCAGAAGCTATCTTCCGTAAATTACCAGGAATTCCAGACACTACCTTCCGTAAATTCCAAGAATTCCTAGACTACAAATGTAAAAAAAACTTGGATTTCCCAGAGGATTATGGTTAGGGGTATAGAAAGTGTTGAAAATATCGATTTTTTTCTGGAATTTTCCTCTGAAAATCATAAAAACACTGGAATTCCGTCACCCTCTATACCTAAAATGGCTGGAATTCCCACCCCATATTAGACATTAAATTCTGGAATTCCAGCTTTCAAAAGTGACAAAAAGTCTGGAATTCCGGCGCCCTCTATTAAAGACACTATCAGTGATTCACCCGAAAGAGTCAAAATAATTGAAATTTGCAGAAATAGCTGAAAAGTGAAGGATAAATCTGTAGAATCGTAAGATTTTTTTCAACCAAAAAAATGACAGAAAAGGAAGAACCTTCATTCAATTACGTGTTGTAGCAAGTGCCCGTTCGGACAATAATGACTTAAACATCCGATTTTGTTCTTATTAGGCTGCGTTTGGTGTTATCACTTGCAGGGTATGTTAGGTTACCTGGCTACAGAACGTTGGCTTCATTGACTCCGCCGTTTTACCTAAACTCAGCGAAGTTCAAGTTTCAAGAGGTCTAATTGGTCTTTAAATTTATTTCACTCACCCTCAACTACGTCCATGCAAGCATGTGTGTCTCATAATTTGAGGTTGTTGTCAATTTTCATTTACCTATTTGTGAAAAAATAGACATTTTCTTAGCTTCGACTTCTCCTTACCTTGCCTCCATAGACGTTTTCGTAAATAAAATCCCAAGGAATGATGGGATTAGTATGCACGCCACTGGCGAACTACGCATTCGGTGTTTTTTGCGTCGGTGATTCTATTTTCCCTGGTAAGATGTTAAGATGGCTGTGAAGTCAGGAACTTAGTCAAATGGCCAGTTTTTAGTTTTTTTCATGTTTAACGGCATTAACATGTTTTCTTTACATATATTTTAACAGAATCTATATATATTTATTTTTTCCTCATATTTTGTTCATTTTACTTTTACTATGTTACGCATTTTTGACCAAAAACAATCACATGGGCTGAACTGCAAAAGGGCGGGTAATTTCGCGTAGTACGCAATACTCGCCTGTGCTATTCGGCGCGCGCGATGTAATGAGCGCATCAGAAAAGCCTTGATGCATCGATTCGATATGACGCATACCCATGGTAACTTGTATGCAATTGTAAAATGGTTGCCCACGTGAGATGCTTTTGCAAACAGAATGGGATTTTAATTTCACGATTTGAGCCTCATAAATTGTTGAATTTTGATCATAAGTATCCAGATAAAGCAATTTGACCTGGTGCAGAAGCAGTGTGAAGAATAAGAGATGAAACGCTTGTGTTTAGGAATAAGGCTATATTATGTAGCGAAACGAGACAATATTTGGACAAAATGGCGATTTTCTCTGTGTTCACTTTCGGCGATATTTCGTGATTTGCGGTTCCCAGATACTCGAAATCCATATCAGCAACAGGTAAGAAATGAAATACATCGTATAGAGCATATCAAAATCTAGGGTCGGTATTTTTTACTTTTTCATTTTTGGTTAAAAATCGTGATTTATGTCAACCTTTGAACAATCTTGGCGTTGTTCCAATTGAAACACGCGGTTTTGGGCTTTTTTGGCAAATAATTTGATAAATAGTGCAGAATTTGAAAAAAAGGGGAAATACCGACCCTAGAACTATGACTCTGGAATACAAAAACGAACAAGGCACATTTTAATGACATTTCTATATTTTGTTATAGGGAACAAAAAAAAAATGAGTGAAAATCACCATTTTTTATGATTTTCTCAAAAAATACGTATTTTTGGGGAAAAATATCATATTTGGATTCCTTGAGTCATTTCCTTCTCAAATATGTATACTTTTATATACGTTGGAACAACAATTAAGAAGATACGGCAAAAACAGTTCCTTTGACTTCCTGACTTAACAGCCACCTTAAGGTATTTGCGTCGTCAGAGAACCTATATATCGATGAAATTCGCTTAAATTAACATATGTTATTTTAAAGTGTGTAGATAACAAATCTTGAAAAAAATTAGGGGGATACGGTACTCGATTTTGAGCTATGAATGGTTTAAAAAGGGCATGTTTCGCCCAAAGTTACTACAGTAGTCTATGAGAAAATTCAAATTTGCACCACATTATGCATTATAGCGAAAAACGATTCGATAGAATTTTTTAATTTTCACTTATGTTCAGGGTTTTCATGAGATCTTTTCGAAAATGTAATAAAAATAGGGGGTGCCGGGGCTTACTTTTCCAGATAAATGGCAAAATATGTACAAAAAAATAGGTCTTATTTTGTCACAGGGCGTTGTCAAATACGAGACGCATATGCACCATTTGGTGCGTACCATCGCGCTGGTAAAGGCGCGATATAAAGCTAGTTTCGCTTAACGGCCAGACGGTTCTCTCGGGGCCAATAAAAAGTGAAAACCGCTTCCTTTTCGGGTTCTGTGTATAGACTATGAGGCGGGCGTGAGAGATAAGACCCGGAAAAAAATCCTCTCATCCTGATTTCGGTATCAGTTTATGCCGATCTACACTATAACATATCAAAAATCCGCAAAAAATCCGCTTTGGGAAATTTTTAGAGTATTTGATATCGCACCTTTAAAATTTGTAGGCATACGTTTTTGCCAGAAAGTTCTATTGCTTTTTAACTAATGCGGTTGCGCTTGATACGCAAAACGCCACACCCGACTCACCCGAGCGTTATTTTCGCGCATTTAAACCCATATAAGAGCATACGCATATTAGAGTAAAATACTAACAACACAGTAAATAATTATCTCTACGCATTGTAACGAAATGGACTATCGCGTTGATTTTGCTGGTAGTTACGATCCGGGATTATTTTCTTAAGTTAACTGATAGAGTATAATTATTAAAACGGATATATTTCTAGGTAAAACTCATGAATAGCATGGGTAAATACAATAAATATAAATAAAAGATTTATAATTGCTATTATCTTGAAAACGAAATTCTAATCCAAGGCACAGGAACAAGTAAGAAAACAAGACAAGTACTTAGGAAAAAAAAAAACCAAATGGATGGCTGAAATGAAACCTTATTGGGTATTTATAATTCTTTCCCTGGAGATGGCAGCGGACACAAGTGTTGAAAAACCCATTATGCGCTTGGCCGGATTCGAAACGGAGACACCGTATCTGTGACGGCGCTCTAACCACTGAGCCACAGACTGGGTTATAGAGAGCGCTAGATATCATCTAGTGTTAGGTTCGAAAGGCTGTCACCGCTTTCCTAGCAGATAGCATCAGAACGGTATAGTTACATATACAAGTTATATTGGTTTTTTGAAAATTTTGAAAAATTTCAAAAAAGAAAAATACTCACAAATTACATAATGTTTTAAAAATTAGCTATAAATGGACTGTTATTTTTCCGTTTAAAATCCACGTTTTTCAGTGAAATCAGTTTTTATACAGATTACAAACAATTACGGAGTCAGTAAAAATAATATATATAATATATAATTATATATATCTATATTATGTACTTCTAAGAGGTTGAATATACGATTTACATGTACATTTTGCTATGACAATCATGATGAGATATCATCTTTTTAGTCATTTCGTCAATTGCATGATATTGTTGACTCGGATTATTTCGCAATGTTTCGTGTTACAGTCCGAACAGCGCATTCGCGACATACGGCCCACGCGTTTGGCGGGGTGAATGTAACCGCGCAAGCGGCCGATATCATTCAACAAGACACAATGACCAGCGTGCGGGGTGAGCCAGTAAGGCCTCATTTTCCTTCCCAGCCGTAATGTTACCATAAACTAAAAATAACTTTTTTAAATTATTAAAATTTTTTGTCATGCATAAAACGACAGTTACTTGACAGCTTTAGATTTTTTTTTTTTTTGAAAGTCGTACCGTCTACAGGTTCTTAATGCGGCCCAAGTTCATATTCTAAAATGAAAACGTCGATGAAGAAAAGTCCCCATCCAGACTCGGATATGAGTTTGAGATCTTGCAATCTGGAATCCATGATTTATTTCTTTCGGGGTGGGCAAGACCTTCCTTAAAAAAAAGCCTGATTGCGTCTAACAAATGCTTCAATCGATCAAAGTGACCTTTTAACGTTCGTTTTGTAATATTTTTTCGCTAAAGAAGATTTAGCCCTATTCAAAGTTCTTTGGGCTACAATGAGATCATAGAGTAAAACAAATGGGTCAACCGTTTTTTGTTACATAAACAATATCGATTTTTGCAAATTTAGAATGGGACTGGTTATTTGTAAAAAACATTGCAAACCTTTTTGAAGAAAAAGTTTTTTTGAAGAAGTTTCAACATAATGTTTCGGCCAAAGTGCCTATTTGGTTGAATCTGGAGTTTGGGTCGTCGTGGCTGCTGGCATATCACCCATTTGGCCCAACATTTCCTTCAAGTTTCCTTCAAGTTATACATGGTAAAAACGTTAAGAGACTTTGGACCTTTTTTTTTTAAATCTTTGGGACCAACTTGTGTTATTGATTACCTAACTTTACCTCGGCATAACTTTTAGCTTGAAAAATAAAACCTGTAAATTTAGAAATGAAAAGGGAGTGCGTATTGTATTTTCTTTTAAATATAGGCCTAGATCCTATAAAATATCTTTACATATTATGATTTCCAATTTAAAGTTTTCGATTAATCTATTATGATTTGTTTTTTCAAAAAATAACCTTTTCAACGACATTTCTATAATGAAAGTTTTTTGACAACAAGGGTCCATTTTTTCCTGACTCCCGTTTGGCGAGTTTGTAGACAAACCAACACAACACGCCCAGAGGTTTCTTTCATCGCGGGAATTACCGTGTCCGCGCTTGCTAAAAGAACCAATCGCACTCAAGATTTTACGCTCTGCACTACACGCACAGACTTACGCATTTCGAATAGTTCTCGGCCGCTTGTTCCGAAGGTCTCGTATTTTGGTATAACAAGGGGCAATTTCAATACTCGTAAAAAAGTTTCCCTGCATAGCGGATTTTTGCGGATTTATGATATGTTTATAACATGATCTCCTGCATCCCATGATACCAAAATCATGGTCGAGGAATTTTTTCCGGTTAAGACTTATTGTCCACTTCACGTCTTCACGCCCCGCCTATATAAGGTCTTCTCTGAATCATTTTTTATTCATTTACCAAAATACATTGTCAAGAAACAGTAAAGGCCTATATATAAGGGTTTTGGCATTTTGTAAAAAGTGTGATAGCTTGAAATGCAGGGGGAGCAATTTTCATTATGTTTCACCAGTTTTTCTTCCTGCAAGAAGATTAATACCTGATTGACCCAAACCTCATGCAGTGGTACACTGTTCTTATGTGTGTGGCCACACGTACACACTCACTACACATAGTTTACATACAAAACCATTCAGCTGCTTACGGTACTAGTCGTGAAGTGTAGATTCTCATATTACCATGACCATGGTCGTGATAGCACGATACCTGACTCCTGCTCAGCTTGCACTAATTCATGATATTTGGGTCTGAAACTCTGAATGAGACTAGTTCTCCCAAGCTTTGTAGACTACCAGTATGTAACAGTTTTTTCTGATTGGCTGAGTCAGATTGTTGGACAAATTTCACTGTGGAATGACTTCTATAGCCAATTTATATCTAAATTACTGCTTCCAATGTTATACAATTGCCTATTGTGGGAAACAGTTACTTAGTTTTGCATGTATATTTTAACAATGATGCATAGATATTTCATTAAGCAAACTAATATTTCATGTGTGGGAAACAGGCACAACTTTTGTACAGCACTGTATGATGAAAGATATTACTACAAATAGTGATTCGGTGGCATTGGCCAAGAAGTTCCATTTAAAAGGGTAATCATGATAAACCTGTAAAAACGTAGCTTGGTGTTCATTGCAATGTGTGTGATTTTACTTCAATATAAAACCAGATGTACCACAAAAAGTAGCACGAAACTGAGTGTCATTGTTTCACATAAAAGGTTGACCATTATGATTGATGCAGCCTGGCATTACATTCATTACAATACTAATTCCTGCATTTTTTGACATTAAAATGACTTTTAAATTAAAAAAAAACGCGTGTTTTTTTGTTTTTTGAAAATTTTCAAACTAAAATTGTTTCAAAACTCAATTTGTTGTTTCATTTCACAAGTTTTGCACTTCAAATACAGAAGATTGTCCTTTTTAAGGACTCATCTTGTAATTTATTGTCGTATAAATTGTCTGAGTTTGGTTCAATGTTTTTTTTTTTTTTTTTTTTTTTTTTTTTTTTTTTAATTTCAACTTTGTTTATTTATTCAGTTAATGTCTTGTCTTGTGTTTAATTTATGTCATAAATCTCTTGAAAAACACGTTTCAATTGGTAGATCTGCCGCACAGGGCGCTGAAGGCTTGAGGAACTGAGAATTGGTGTAAGCGTCTAGCAAACGTAAATTTGACATAATTGAGGAAAATTAGAACAAAGGGTCAACGCTTTCCTAATTTTCGGTTAACGAGTTAAAATTGGTAAAAATAAATTTATGCACAATGTGTTGTTAAAAAGGGGACAGATTCCATAGGGCGGCTGAGGATCTACTAATCACTGGGTCGGAAAACAGTCCCGAAAAAACACAAACTGGGGACGAGTTTTCCCCGATCACACCCCCACATTATGTTGTGCACCTTTCCCTAATGAAGAACCAATCTTTGTAGGCACTTTGCATTTGTATAACCGAAAAAGTTCTGTCTGGGGCCAAGGAAAGAACATGTTCTTTGTAGAATCCTAAACTCTAGAACTTTTAAGTTATGTTAATAACGCACCCTTCAGCTGGTTCTTTGGCAGACGAAAAACGGATTATTTTTTTGGCCACGAACATATTTTAAGAACCCCCGGGTTTAGAAACCAAAACGTTATCATTGCCTTTCACGTTGCTTAACTTTTCAAAATATACGTAAACAAATACAACAAAGAAAGAACCTTCCTTGAAGGTTCATCGTAGAACCTTTATGGTATAAAACCGTAGCAGGGTGCTAAATATGGGCTAAAAAAGAGGGTTCTAAGTTGAACCATTTCCTCTATGCGTGTATTTGTTACATATTTTTCATATCCTTCCCATATTTGTCTAATATTATAGGCCTACATGTATCTCTGATATTTTTACGATGCGTTGGGCTTCAACGATTGCCTGATGGACGCCGGTCTCTCGTTTGTTTGAGTACTTTAGCGATTTTTCTTTTAATAAAAATTAATCTTCTTGTTTCGGTAAACAAAAACATTTTTGTTATGGCCGTAAAGAAATGGCATGGTCAAGCCTGTCTTCTGCGCTTTCACAACACATCGCATTTTGTACGCGCTGAACAAACGAGTTCTCCGCGAAATCGGCGTTAGCGCAATAGCAATTTCAAGCAAGGCGCAAGGTAAAATTGGAAATACGCATGCGCAGTAGCTGAGCTAAGTTCTCTGACGACGCAAACACCTTAAGCAGCTCTAAAGGTTCGTTCATACCTCGCTGCACTGCATTGCAGTGCAGTGCGGTATATCGATCACTTGCTGCAGGCAACTAAAGTAACTGCTGCAGCTGCAGTTAAAATAAATTTAACTCGGTTGCAGTACCGCAATGCAGTTTACTGTACAGAGGACCCGTAATTCAAGCACTGCAATTTACCGCAACGCACGTTGAAGTGTAGTATGAACGAACTTAAGCCACGCCCTTTGCGGAGAAATCTAGCCAAAACACGCCCCTTCTTTGGACATACATGTATTGACATATGCCGTTTTAAGAAGGGGTTTCTTGCCCGATTTTGCTATTTTAATTTTTTGTATATTGCTTCGATAGAGAAGTCTCTAGCACCACCGGTGCCGCGGTGCGCCCTTGTGCGCACCTGTCAGTCAAGTACTTTGCTCACGGTGGCCGGCATGTGCGCCTGGTGTGTGGCTGGTCACGCGATGGCGGCCATGAATTCACAATTTAGCCGTTGCCATTATTCTAACACCCAAAGCAGGGTTATTTCTGAATTGTTATGAATTAATAGATATCGGACAAGGACAAGGTCATATTGGGTCAAGGGAATATTTATGACCGACCCACGTATAACCGTTAAATCAGTTTGTGGTTTATGTCTGTATTACTGTAGTCTATTTTCAGTCTGGAGAGTTGCTACGAGGGCCGGGCGGCTGAGGCTTGGCCGACATCGTCTGGTTGTGGTGGAAAACGGATTTTTTTCATCAGTGGTGTGGTTTGTTGGTACGGCGGTCCGGAAAGTGTGTAGTCGTGTCACAGACTGCGAAAGTTATTATCTAAATTGGTACTGCGCGAGAGATTATAACGTTATCATTCCGTCATAGAGAATGTGTGTAAATGAAACTAAATCTCAAATATCTCCGGAAAACGGAGGGGTTCTATGGAAGTTTTGGCATCAGAGGGTCCGTTACTATGTTTTGTTTTTAAATATGTAACGTAATTGGGTCTGAACCTATAGAACCTAGCGAGAAAATTGAAACGTTTTTGTCGGGTACTTCGGTACTCGCAGACACGGAAAAGTTAACACGCAATCGCTATGGGCAAATCTGTTTTTTCCCACAATGCCTTTCGGTATTATTCCAGTCTTGAGAATTTTCAAACGCTGCGCCAACTTTTTTTTTTCAATTTTAGAAACAGGATATACGTACTTATCGGACCGCCGTAGTTTGTTGGTAAACATACACTCGCGTGTACGACCTTTAACCTCACTTCCGGTTTCAATCTGGACTTCATTTCTGCTTCAAGAAAAACCGTTCCCTCCTATTTCTTCTCAAATTTACACTTTGGGATATCAAATTGCAAAACAAATGGTATGTAGAGTAATGTAAGCATTGCAAGAATTCACATGCCTGCACGTTGAGTGCGTATTGGCGGTATTTTTGTCTATGTAACCTTGCAAAGTTTGTGTTCCTTAAATACCGTATGTTTAGCTATAGCTAGTTTTATATTTGAATTTAAAAAAAAGAATTTATGCTTAAGCTTCGAAGTTCCTACTATTTTGATTATTTATGTATGTGTCCTTTATATTCTTCAAAGGAATCAATTATTTTATAAAAGGGTCCGTGGTCACAAGTTTTGACTTGACATTTATGGTTTGTGTATGGTGTTTGTGTGTGTGTGAACTGGGGTGTGTGTAGGCGGGTACGTGCGTGGGGTGTGCGCGTGTTCATGTGTGTGTGTGTGTGTGTGTGTGTGTGTGTAAAGAGTGTTTAATTGGGTGTGTATATTAAAAAGGTGTATTTTCGAGTAGGCCTATATGGCTGTATATATAATTACATATTGGTTTTATTTTACTAAGTTATTTAAAGGGGCATTTCGTGATCCACAACCTCGTTCCCCCGACTTGCCTTAAAAAGTTGAGATGTTTATATCATCTGACCGTACCATTAGCCATATAGTAATCCATGTGTACCTATACTAATCTTACGTGCAAATTCGGTCGAATGTTTAAGAAATTCGCTATTTTGTATTTTTGGTCCGTAAACAGACAGAAATTAATTTGTACGTAGTTTTATAGGCACACATAGACCCACTATACTTGGGCCAACGATTAAAATGATATCAAAATGTCAACTTTGTTTACGTAAATCGGGAGACGAGGCTGTGGATCACGAAATGCCTTTTGTGCTTTTTTTATATTTTTTTAAAGATAGAATTGGTAATACTGTAAATATTTAAGAATTTTGATGCTTGTCCTTTTATCATACAGTCAGCTAGCACATGTTTCTCAAATAAGGGGGAATATGGGGTTGGAAGGGCTAAAAAAATAAATTGCAATTGAAATTTAGGACAAAATTACCTTTCTTTTGCTTTTTGTTGACAACAATCGTTGTTTCCGTTCAAAAGTTATGGTCGAAAATGCAACTTCGCGAGCGAAATTTATTGTTTTATTTCTTATGTATTTCATTGTTTTTTCAAGCTGCGATATTTAACTTTTTAAAGGATTTAAGGGGGTCAGTAGTCAAAAAACGAAACAAATATTTTTTCCCTTTCTTAACTACTGACCCCCCTTAAATCCTGTTCCCATGGAGCTAATGTCACCATGGTGGTTCATTCTATAGCCCAATTAGTATACTTCAATTTGCTTTTTATCCCATCTCTCTAGGGTAAATCGTTTTCGAGAAATCTTGCGCGCCGCGATGACATATGTAGTACAGTTTGTTATGTTTTCCCGTGGGATTTTCGTGCCAAATTGATTTTATTTGGCTAACTTTGACAATTTTGGGGTGCTGATTCAACATTGTTTATGTGCCATTTTTTTCAACCCGCCCTTCATCGCCATTTTGAATTTGCAAATGGCAGCCATTGTTCAGTATATTTTTTGTCCATATCCCGGCTTATGATCAACTTAGAGGAGTAAAATTTGTTGCAATAGCCATGGTTTGTGTACCAGGATCCATTGAAAGCATTGTCTTACTGTAACTGACTTGGTTTCCCGGGGGGCCCGGCCGCCATCGTGAATTTCAAAATGGACGCCATTTTAAATTATGTTATTTCCTATTCTCTTGGCGTGTGAGCAACGTATAAGAGTACAACTGGTGGCAATAACCCCTGTGTTTTGATACGAGGGATTCCATTGTCAGCAATTGGCTTCCTTGTATCTAATTTGGTTTGATGCATCTGGATTTCACAATGGCGACCATATCTAAGATAATACCCTTATTTTTAAATCCAGCATGCCAGTAATAAAGTAGCTTAAGAAAAAATGGTTTTAAAAAAAAGGCACTTGCATGTACTATGATGAATGATTCCAAATCACTGCATGCCTATTATATATTTCATTAAGCAATTCAAGCCACCATGAAGATTCCAAATGGCCGCCACTAAGACTTTCTTATGTTTGATCATTGTATGTCAAAGAACTGTCCCCACAAATATCAGTATATCAATTACAGATTCTACTATACACACTATTCATGAAAGACCGACCCTGACTTAGATATTGGATTGTCCTTTCAGTACATGAAGATTACTTTGTGATGCATACAGTGTTATTTCGGACACTTTCTTTGAGATGTAAGCATTAATCCCCAATAATAGTTTCGTGAAGCAATGAAGTTAAAACTTTTCAGTCAACCTTTTTATGCGAACAAAAGGTTTCTCATGCCAACTTACTTAATCATAAGGATGTTTTTGCATTCCACGATGACTTTGGGGGCCCGCAAGTTACAATGTTCCCATCACAAAAAGACAAGAATCAGGCTATTCAAATTTCCATTAGCGTCTTTCATGAATACATGGGTTACCAAGTACACTAGTCAAGATCGCTTCTGGACTGTTTACATTGTAGAAATTTTAACCGAGTGCTATACATATGGCAAATTGCTGCACTGTGCTGTTCTTGAACAACAACCATGCACAAAAAGTTTTGCAAGAACATTTAACATTGCGTCTAGGTCGAAACTCTCCTCACGAAATTTTCTGGGATACAACCATTGCGTCACCAGCGTGGAATCTAGGCCTTTATCCACCTACTCTGAGATTGCCAGCAAATTTGCTCCCAATCAGCACCATAAAAGCCATGCGGACCTAGGCAGCCCTTTATTTTTTGCCTCCAACTACTGCAAACCTTGGCACGTCTGTCAATTGTGCACTTTGCTCAAATTCCTTTTTCGGTGATGACGTTGCAGCTCGCCTAGAAGCCTTTGTTTGGTGAACACAAACCAATTAGGTACATGAAGACATCCGCGTTCTGCTGAATATCCATCTCTGATGTTTTCCGTCCAGTCTTGACAACATCAAGTACGTGTCAATTGGGAATAGGTGGGGTCTGCCTCCTCGTGTTAGTGCTCATCAATATTGGACCTACACACTTGGTTGTGGAATATGTTGAGGTTCCTAGATTACCACTAAGCCTTGCTGCTATCTTCATATTCTTGGAGTAGAGTCTTTTTTCCAGTTTATCTGCATGACTCCTGTTTCATGTGAGACGCAGGGTTTTTCAAGCGGTATTAGTTTGATATTGGTCGAGTCAAACTTGACCGAATCGATACCAGCAGACCTTTTGTCACGAGCTTGCAATGAGTTGTCAATATATCTCTGTCGAAGATAACAAAATCCTTCATCATCCCCAAATACGATCTATGGATGCTTCGAAAAACAAATGTGTTGGCAAATAAGAGCCGCATACCATTGATGGACCGTTCTTGATAGCTTTAAAATGGCATCGATAATGCACAACTTGTACTGGCTCTCCAACCTTCTTGATGCAATCCAGCCGTGTTACTTATCATTATACTTGAGAGTCACTTGCATTGGGTGTATCCATGTTGGACTCCTCAATGGCATGGACCTGTTCTCTTGTCATTTGGGAATTATAAGGCGGCCATCTGATGAGAAAGTGACTGGGGAGAACAGAACTCGGATAAGCTGTTCCTATTTTGGTTTACGAACAGATTTGGGACTGTGGGGGGGGGGGGACCTTCCCATCTTGGAGGTGACATGCATGTTTACAGGCTGTTTAAGACCCCCCTATTTCAGCATCGCTGTCACCCAAAGAGTCGCCCATATTTTTTTAAAAAATTTTTACCATTACTGGCACCCAAGACCCCCTATTTTGGGAAATGTTGACATTTCACACAAAGACTCTATTTTGGGTGAATTTTTTTTTCCAAAATTTTCTAAAAAAAAGGCAAATTTTTGCAAATTTGTCACCCGAAACCCCCTTATATTGGGGGAATTTTGGCCTGTCTCTCACCCACTCTCTATTTTTAGTCCTCTGTCACCTAATGCCACTGGGTTTGGAAAAGCCAGCCTTATACTATCTCCATTCTCATTTGTGATTCTCCCCCCCCCCCCGTGGGTGTAGCTCCCCCCTCCCTGTCTACTTACTTGAATCAACAAATAGTCGACTCTGCAACATGCTTCTTTGAACTCGGGAAGGTCTTGACCAAGTGCAGGCGTAACTGGTCCTCTGAATGACTTTTAACCTCTTCAAAGACACCCACAACTTCAGGATCATTGGTCTCCAAATTTTTCTAGCTGCAAATATGCTTTCAAACTCAAAGAGGAGGTCATAGCAAGCCATGATATTGTTAATGTTACCTACACCGGGACGCTTAAACCACTTTCCATTAAAGGATTGACGGCTTTGTCCGTGGTGAATAGGACCATCTTCAATGCTGATGGATTCAAGAACTTTGCGGTTAGCATGAAGGTGAAGCACAACAAGCCTGAGCTCACCAACTCTCACACCAGTTGGTATTTTTCCTGTTGAGATTGCAGTTTCAATTGCTCTTTTTCGTCAAGTCAAGATCAAGTTTGACAGTTGTTGTGATGAGGAAACCTACAACCAAAGTGGATATCCCTTGAGTGAGGCAACACACTGTTATAGCAGTAGTATTAAATCATTGGAGGCTGCCTTAACAAATTTTGTTTTCTCATGCTGTCCTGACGATAGTACTGAGAAATTTAATCTTAAAGACATGAGGAGATTTCCAGGAGAAAGGCGCCCCCAATTTTTTTCTCGAATCTCCCGGTTTTTTACATATTTTGGAAGCTTACCATGTATTATTAGATCACCCTGGAATGATACGCCGATACGCCTTCTTTATGTAATAAAATGATGATTTAGTAGTTTCTGTCGTTGCACGACAGAAAGGGTCCTAAGTAAGCGGTTTTCTATGGGGCCGATTACGATAGCAGGCAATTTCAAAACAAGTTTGCGGTTTTCCTTTTGCACCTGTTTGTCCAATAACACATTCGAAACGTTCTCGGTAGGTGGGTCTCCAACCGATCCAGGGAAACATTTGAGAGAAATTTGTCTCCTAAAAAATCTCCTCCTTTCACTTTAGACCTCTGGCTTGCAGTACACAGAAAAATTGATAAGACGTTGAACGTTGCGGAAACGTAGATAGAATACCTTGTAGTTTCTGTCCCATAAACTTTACACACGGTACCCTGTCGCCAATAATCGTGTCCCAATTACTCCCCCCCTTGGCCTTCATTAATTAATTACTCATTCTTATTTTAATATGTGAAGTCTGATCAAGCAAGATAACTTGGCGTCTAAAGTAAGTGCTTACTTGGGAAGTCTTCATCACAAAAGTCTCTATTTGTACACATATGATCAGAATTTAACTAAATCTGAAATGGCTCCATCTAGAGCAGCCCCATTTCAATACACAATCCAATGCCTTCAATTACCCGCCCTAAATTACCAAAAGTCCCGACGCATGTGGTTACGATAGAGTCCATTAATGAATGGTAGCTATTAAGGCCTATCGGTTTTTAACATCAGCGGTTTTCCGTTTGGACAACATCTATTGAAAATGGCGGCCATTTTGAAATTCAGATGGGCGACCTAAACCAAATTTGATAACCAATAAGGAAATTATTTTATGGAATCCTTGGTATCACAAACAGGGGTATTTCCACAACTTCCCTTTTTGTACGTCTCCTCCTCAAGCCAAGAGATGGGACAAAATTGTACACCATATAATTGAAAAGGCGGCCATTTTTGGGGGGAAATTCACGTGGCGGTCCAACCCAACTTGGTGACAAGTGAGCAATGCTTTATTTGGAATCCCTGGTATCACAAACATGGGCATTTCCACCTTTTTACTATTCTAAGTTGCTCTAGTATGAAGCCGATATACGTATATAACATAATTGAAAATGGCGCCATTTGAAATTCAGATGGCGCCGACCAAATCAGTACCAGACCAGATAATTCTTTCAAAGGGAATCCCCTGTTATCACAAACTGGGTGATTGCCACATTTTTAACCCCCATCTAAGGTGTGCTCATAGGCCGAGATCTAGGACAAAATATAATGAAAAATGACGGCCAGTTTTAAATTCAAAATGGCGACTGAAGGCATTGTTTGAAAAAAATGGCACCTGAACTTTTTTGAAATCAGCACCGCCAAAATTGACAAAGTTGGCCAATAAATCATTTTGGCACAAAAATCCCACGGGATCTAAATATATGACTATCAACTATCTATATCGTCGAAATTCCCCAACTTTTTTGAGATATCGGCAATGTTAGTCTAGAAACACTGTTTTTTTAGGTTTTGTAATATTTTAGAACACTGTTTTGCTCTTATTATATATAACATTAGAGATTGTTTTCACTAATAATTTTAAAACTTAGAGAGCAACAGCAAATTATAGTTTTTAGATAGAGACATTTAAAGCGAAAAAGTTAAATATCGCACTTGAAAAAACAATAAAAAAACACATAAAAATAAAACAATAATTTCGCTCGCGAAGTTACATTTTCGGTTACATTTTGTGACCATCGTTTGACCGAAGCTCCGATTGTGGTCAACAAAAAAGCAAAAGAAAGGAATAATTTTGTCCTGCTTCATTTGCATTTGTATTTTTAGCTACCTTCCAAATTATCACCCATTTGGCCAACATTTCCTCCTTCAATTTCCTGAAAAGTTACATGGTAGAAACGTTAAGCCGACTTTGGACCGTTTTTTTTTAAAATCTTGACAAACTGTGTTTTATTGATTACAAACTTTTATCCTACCCACCCTCGGCATAACTGTTTAGCTTGAAAATAAACCGTGTATTTAGAAATGAAAAGGGAATGCGTATTGTATTTTTTTAAATAGAGGGCTAGTCCTATAAAATATCTTTCCATTATGGTATGATTCATTAAAAGTTTTCGTTAATCTATTATGATATGTTTTTTTTCAAAAAGAACCTTGGGGGGTGTGGGGCGGGGGGGGGGAGAAGCGTACATATTCTATCCTTGAAATGGAACTTTTTTCTAACCAAGCATGATAGTTCCCTGGTTTCCATGGTCCAGTTATGATGGGTCGCTCTTATTAATATGCGCATTCTGGTTTCTTGACTGGCCTCGCCGCCGGCCCCGAACGGGGGGAAAAATCACCCAACCCACCCCTTTATGTGGGGCAAAAGCAAGGGGGTGGGGGGGGGGGGGTTAGGACGAGAGAAGTAGAGATGAACTCGTGAGTGAAAGTGAGACAGGAGAGGGAGGAGGGATGACAGCAGATCGGTAAATATGTGCTGAGGAGGAAAGAAGAGGGGAGAGGAAGGGTGGAGCAGGCAGACTTAGAGCTGCAATGTGAAGTGGGGGACCA
This sequence comes from Ophioderma brevispina, assembly GCA_023653785.1. NCBI lineage: Eukaryota > Metazoa > Echinodermata > Ophiuroidea > Amphilepidida > Ophiodermatidae > Ophioderma > Ophioderma brevispina. Next base: position 19,321 of record JAMKCH010018913.1, read on the forward strand.
TGGAAAATTGGAGGTAAGATGCAGAGAAGAGAGCCACACAAAGAGGGGATAGTATGAGGGGGGGAGGCGGATACGGCGGAATGTAAAACTGGGGGAAAACAAGACGGGGTGTTAGGGCATTAGGATGGATAAGAGAAGGGGGCATAAAATGTACGGTAAAAAGCGGAGCTGGAAAGCGATCAGGAGGGGACTTGGGGAAAAGTGAGATTAGAAACTAGAGAGGTGAATACGCTAGGAATGGGATCACGTAGAGAAGAAACCGAGTGGGGGAGGATAGGAGTGAAAGAAGAAGAGGGGAACAGATTCTTGCGAGAGGTAGAGGAAGGGAACGAGTGAGATATAGAGAGATTGGAAGCGAGTGAGACAAAGCCGATAAATGGAGGACAAAGGGTAGGGGGATGAGGAGGGGCGAGCGCAAGGGAGTATGGCGGCTAACCAGAGGAGGTAGAGAGCGAGGTAACGGTAAGGGCAGGTGCGAGGAAAAAAGCGGGTTGATCGGAGTGGGCTTAAGGGAACGATGAGGATGAGCAGAGGGGGGGGAGGAGGATGATATGGGGCAGGGAAAGAAGTTTTAGAGAGGTAGGGGATGGGGATGAAATGATGGGTGGGTGTGTGGGGAGAAGGGAGGGGGGGGTAGGTAGGATAGGTAGGGTAGGCAGGGAGTATGCGGAAGAAGGGAGAGGAGACTGAAGAAGAGGTGAGAGGGCGCACTGAGCAGACGAAGTGGTGAGGCGTGCGGAGTAGAAGCGGTGTTAAGTGGTTGAAATGCAGAGAAAGGAACGGAAAAAGGGGATCAGTGTAGGTGAGGGAAAGGGCAGCGGGAGAGGGGAGGGAGAGGGAAACGGGGGTGAGGGCGAGTGTATGGTGCAGGCATGCCAGGTTGACGAAGAATGGGAAGGAGGGAGGGGAAAGAAGGAGGGCGGGGGAGAGACTTGTGGGACGCGCGTAACAAAGATGTGGGTGGGAAGAAAAGGTGCAAAATGAGCAGGATTAGGGGAAGGGGGGGACTGTTGTTAGGTGGGTGTAGAACACGTAACGGAGGGGAGGTACAGGCAGAGTCAAAGAGAGGTATAGAGAGATGACGGAGGAGGAGGGCTGGGTGAAGGGGGAGGCATAAGGCGGGCAAAGGGGGAACCTGGGAGGCAGGGAGTAGGAAAGGAGGCAGAAGTCCGGAGATTTAGGGGAGGTACTACGGGATGAGAGCGGAGAACGAGGCGATTAGGCGGGGGTGGTGATAGGGAGTCTCTGGCAGAATAACTGGTGCAAGGGAGGGGGGTGAGGTGGCGGGATGAAATACGAATAACTGGGATGATGGGGGCGGGGGGGGAAGTGGGGGCGGAGGAAATGGAAAAGGGAATTCAAGAAGGAAAGAGGCTAGAAATAAAAAAACTAAAGTGTTCGGAGGAGGGGTGGAGGGAAGAGGATAGGGGAGGGAAAGATCGGGAAGCGCAGGCCCGGATGCTCCAAACAGGAGCTGTTGTCTAGGAAAAAACACGATAAGGCGGGGGAGGGTAGCGGAAAGGTCGGAACGGAGGAGGGATAAGGGAGGGGTTGGCAGAGTAAATGTGGACCCGTGAGTGGAACATTCGAGGTGTGGATGGAGGAGTAGGAGGGGGTAAAAAAACTGGCGGTTAGAGAAGGGGATAGGTACATGGGGGAGGGGGGGGGGGGGGGGGAGGGCATCGATGGTAGGATAAGACATAGGGCGGAAGACGAGGGGTAGGAGGGAGGGGAGGGTGGGGATACGAGTAAAACTGACGAGGAAGGACTCAGGAAAAAGAAATGCGAAGAAAATTAGGAATGTAGAGGCGAGGGAAGACAGGGGCAAGCAATGTTGGGGCAACAGGGGAAGGAACTGGCAGATAGAGGGGAGCGGGGAATGGGCTGTGGAAGAAGAGACAGTTAGGATGTAAGGATGGGATGGATGGGAAGGAAGGGAAAAGAAGGGAATGGGGTGGCAAGGGGGGAGGACAGTGGTGGCGAGGGGGTAGTGGACAGAGGGTGCGAAATGGGGAAGGGGGATAGGAGATAAGAGGGACACAAGGTGGCCAAAGGCAGGGGAAAAGGGGAGGGAAAAGGCAGAAGAGGAGGTGGGAAAGGGACCAAGTGGGGTTAGGCGGGTAGGGAGGGGGGCTCTAAGACGGGATCGGGTGAGCAGGGGCGAAGGAGGGGGGGAGGGAGGGGGTGGTATGGGGGAGAGCGATGGGGGATAGTAGAGGAGCAAAAAGGGAGGACAAGGGAGCAATAGACTGATCGGGGGGCGGGGGGGAGGTTGGGGGAGAATAATTAGAGGAGTTGGTGGGGGAGAAGATGGATGTCAGGGGGGCCGCCGGGGGGGGTGGGAGCCGTAGGAGGAGGGGGGTGTTGGTTGGGTTTTTTTTGGGGTGGTTGTGTTGTGCGCAAAGGTAGGCGTGAGAGAAGGGGGCTTGATCAGGGGGGGGGGGGTGTCGCCGGCAGTAGGGTGAGGACGATGATGGGGCGAGAATAGGGGGTGAAAGGGGGGGAGGAGGAAAGACAGAGAATGTTGTAACGGGAGAAGGAACGGAGAAGGGAGGATGGTGGCGGGTCGGGACACGCTGAGGAAGAACGATGGACTATATTGTTCGTGGCGGAAAAAAGAAGCATTAAGGAATGGGAGGGTACCTTAGTAGCTGAAAAAAGGGGAGTGCGATCGGTCGGGGTGGAAAGGGGGTTAAGTATTGGGGGGGGGGGGGAGGGGTTGACAGGTACACGGGGGTCGTGGGAGGCCGCAACGCACGAAACCACAGAGGGTAGGGATATCACCGTAAGAATAGAAGATTTAAGTCGGGGTGGGAGGTTTGATGACCTCAGGGTGCGACGAACGGGAACTAAAAAGGAGGCGAGACAGGAGTGAAGGGCTTATAGTTATTTAGGAAAGGGGGGGACGGGTCCGGAAAACAGGGGGAGGAAAGGGACTTTTGGGCGAGGGATGTGAAAATTTGGGGACAAAGCACGGGTCCTTCCGGAAGGGGCGAATCAGCATGGCGAGGAAAGAGCGGTGGGAAAAAAGGAGAAGGGTCTCGGGGTGGGGTGGCGGAGGGCTAAGGGCAACAGCTCATTATTTCGAGGGATTTCGGTATCGGTCGTCGGGACTAAGGGATATACGGGGCGGGGGGGGGGGGTGGGGGGGTGCTGGAGAGAGTGCGGGGGTAGAGTAGGGGGTAAACAGGATACGCATGGCGGTGCGAAGAGGGGGAGTAGCTAGGGAAGGATAGCGGTGGGGTTTCTCCAAAAGAATGGTCTGTGCGCCGGGCGGACTGGGGACACCGGGGGAAACCGGTTGAGTACGGAAGTGGATGAACGCGGGTGGCGAGTCAACGGGATCGAAAGCGCTGACGCGGGGTGAGGAGGGGGACGCGGCCGCTAGCGAGTGGGTGACGGACAGAGGTAGAGAGTACGCGAAAGCGTGAGGGAGGTGTGGGTATCCTTTGGCAATCGGGAATTCGAGGGGGAGGGGTCGATGCTAGCGGGGGAACGGAGGGGTGCCTGAATCTGGGGGGACGAGTTGCAGAGAATATAGGAAAGGGGGTGAGGTGGGGAGGGGTGTTTTCTACCGCGTCACGTTGATCCTCGACCGACTTGTTACGAGGTACTACCGATTTTGGTATAAAAAGGGAAATTTCAAATACTCGTAAAAAGTTTCCCCAAAGCGGATTTTTGATCATGTTATATTAAACTGATCTCTCCCTGCATCCCGTGATCAAAATCATGGCTAGAGGATTTTTCCGGGTTTAAAGACTTATTTTTCCACTTTCACGCCACGCCTACACCTGGCCGGGATCCTGCATGATGGCATGGGCGCAGCTACCGTATGTACGATTGATAATACATTAGTAACATTATGCTCGCCACACTTTGTCTTAAAATGCTAATTATGGACCGACACATACAATTACTCACCCGTGAAGGATCGATGATTTCTTCACTAATTTCAACTTCGATCAACCATTTGCTGACGGTCTCACTTAACTGATCGTCCGCGCCATGTTGTTCGAAAATATCACGCGATTTGCGGCGTATCTGATTGGCTATTAGTTCACTCCGAAAAGAGTGAGCATTTTCTCACTCTTTTCGAGCTAAAATCCGGTCGATAAGAGTTCGAGTGGGGCTCAACTCCGAAGAAGAGTGGCATTTTGAGCCACTTCGGTCAGAGTAGGTCTGTTCACCGCGGAGTGACGGTGTCGGGTTTGCATTTTCACACGCTCTTTTAGAGCTAAAGCCACTCGATTAGAGTTTACTTTAATAACTCAAATCAGATGATTTTCATTTCACTCCTTTCATTTAAGGTGGCTGTGAAGTCAGGAATTCAAATAACTGTTTTTTTGCCGTATCTTCTTAATTGTTGTTCCAACTTATATAAAAGTATAAATATTTGAGAAGGAAATTGACTCAAGGAAAGGCCAAATTGAACTATGTTCCCCCAAGTTACGTATTTTTTGAGAAAATCATAAAAAATGGAGAATTTCACTCATTTTTTTTTGGTTCCCTATAACAAATATAGAAATGTTTATAAAATGTGCCTTGTTCTATATTGTATTACAAAGCCAGTGCAGGGTCGGTATTTCCCGCTTTTTTTCAAATTCTGCACTATTTTATCAATTATTTGCCAAAAAAGCCAAAAACCGCGGTTTCAGTTTGGAACACGCAAGATTGTTCAACTAGGTTGACATAAATCACGATTTTTAACCAACAATGAAAAACTAAAAAATACCGACCCTAGATTTTGATATGCTCTTATACGATGCATTTCATTCTTCTTACCTGTTGCTGATATGGATTCGAGTACTGGGAACCGAAAATCACGAATTATTCGCCGAAAGTGAAACACAGAGAAAATCGCATTTTGTCCAAATATTGTCCCTTTCGCTAAAACATATAGCCTACTCAAAACCCCCAAGCTTTTTCATCTCTTATCGCAACACTGTTCTTCTGCCCCAGGTCAAATTGCTCTCTGAATACTTATGATCAAATTCAACAATTTATGAGGCCTCAAATCGTGAAATTTAAATCCCAGTCTGTTTGCAAAGCCACTCACGTGGGCAAACCATGTTATATTGCTACAATTTACCATGATTGGTGCGTCATAATCGAATCGATGCATCAAGGCGTTTTTCTGATGCGCTCATTACAAATCGCGCGCGCCGATAGCACAGGTCGAGTTAATGGCGTAATGCAAAATTACCCGCCTTTTGCAGTTCAGTCAGCAGGCCCATGTGATTGTTCTTGGTCAAAAATGCATAACAGTAAAATCAAATGCACAACCTATGAGAACAAAATCAATAGAATAAGCTTTCTGTTAAATCTCATTGGCACCGAAACCATGTATCACTGAATGCCGTTAAACATGAAAAACCCTAAACGGCCATTGACTAAGTTCCTGACTTCACAGCCACCGTAATAAAGAGAGTAATGTAGAAGTCCCTTAGTACAACGTACTTATTTCGATTCAAACCCACGTGTCACCGAGGCAAAGTTTTTGGACAGCGCCGATAAGTTGGGAGAGGAGGCTAATCTGTTGGCCCGATTCACCTGTTTCAGACGAACTTAGATAATCTGGCCCTTTCATTTTTACATGGACGGTAGCAAATACTTTTATTTTCCTTTGTATCCAAGCAAGGGCGCTCAACAGTCGTAACATTCAAACTCCCTTGTTCCTTGAATAACCACTGAGCAATGCGAAGGAATGTTTTTGAGAGTTAATGCAGCTAGAAATCCGCCTATGTTGACTTGAATGCTTTGAATTATAGCCCACAATTGATTTTTCTCTGCTCTCAGACTACATGTTTTCAATCAAAAGCATTCTAGCTTCTGCTAGAATGCTTTGTTTCAATAGATTTGCGTGGATTTTTAATTTCACCCCACTGCACATCCCTCTCATTCAATGCCAATTACCTTCGTACCTTCGGAAAAGTAACTAGAGGTGACACGATGGTTGAATCTACTTATAGACAGAGAATCACAGCTGTTCGATAATGCCTAGGTGCTACTGATAAATGGATTCGAATGTCCTAAGTTACTAGGACTACGGTTACCTATACTTGTTTCCATACATGCAAAAATCCTGATTTTTGATGATTTTTTTTTCGATTTTAAGGCACTATCAGTGGTTTGCCTGTCTGCAATGGTACCGGTGTCCCTAACAAACCCTGCAAATGATATAAAGCAACCCAATAAGCACAAAATCGGCTCTTTCTACAACACGTAACTGAATGGAGAATTCGCATCTTTGAACACTGCCGTTTGCAAATTCATCCTTTTCTTCTGTCAATTCTTCTGTGTGGAAAAGTAACTTAATGAGAATGTCTAACTGACATAATATCCTATCCTTCACGTTTTAAGTTAATTTCTGAGATTTCAAAATATTTTGACTCTTTTGCTGATCACTGAGAGTGTCTTTAATTACTGTTTTGACAGTACATGTTACGCCCAGGAAGACGTAATTTCCGCGCCACTGTCATGAATCACACCACTCGGCTACTGAAAATATATAAAGCTAAACTAACATACTTACATCGGTCTTCACTATCTGCTATAGCATCACAGCCGGCGTCATCACATTGTCCATAGTTAGTCCAAGATGTAGACAAAAAAGAACATACCGTCAGATATAAAGTAAGCCCTTATTTACCTGGAATAAGCAGCCATTTTCCACAAAAATCGAATACCAGTGCACAATATTGGTTTGCTAAAAAAACATACAAAAATTTGTTCGTACATGAAGGGCTACAATGCATCTAGTCGCAAACTCTGTTTTGAATTTAATTTGATAGTGAAGCACTGAACCGTTCAAGGGCGGATAATCACTTGGACTACAACCCACTCTTAAGTGAAGGACTATTCTATTCTTCCGTCGATTGACTACACAAATTGATGGCTTCGTTCATATCATTCTTTGTAACAATAAAGGTCCTTTCATTTCATCCACCTCACCATTCATAACCTATAAACACAAAGGTGTTTAGAACCATGGCTCTGCCCGGGGGGATCATTCTTTCATAGACCAGGGGGTATCATCCGTGGGGGGGGGGGGGGGGGGGTCCAAGATCCACGTAAAAGGGTAGTTTTTTTCAGGACAAGCACGTTACGTACGGAACGTGAAAAGGGTCTAAAAATCACCCAAAATCAAGAAAAAAGGGTTATATTTTCTACATGATGACTTACCGCAATTTAGGGTCCATATTCATTTCAGCATACAAAAAATTAAAAAGTGTTCCCGAATTCTGTACTTGCCTTCAAAACCTGAGTTTTCAAATCCCTAAATTTCACACGAAACCATACACAATGATTTTTAGTACACGCCATTGGTTTGAGATTGAGAATGAACACTCCTTTTGTGATGCCTGATTATGTCGCTGAATTTTTCTATAATATCACTTACCCAGTAAACGGACAATGTTATTAGCAATTAAAACTCTTTAATTTATTTAAATTTCAGGTCATTCTAGTTTATATTTTCTTCAAATAACTTTTGGGACATACTTTGGGTGCATAATTGGCTGCGGATTCTGTAATTTTCAGGGGAAATGCCGGTTCGCTTGTCCCTTCAAATGCGAAAATAACGTTTTCTAAATGCGAATGCTCCCGGATCCTTTATCCCAGAGGAAATGTCTTGAAAACTAATACCTCAAGGGTTTTCCGCTTACGAACTCTGAACACCTTAAATTTTATGATTTAGTTCAAATAAAACCTTAAAAAAAAGAAAAAAACTAAATTTTATTGTTTATATATACCGCTAATCATGGCCTATCATGGCCTTTTAAAGTTAACCACTTTCAAATACCAATTGTTTTTTTTTTCAAATTTGCATGAGAAATTGCTTTGCATATTGGTTCCGCACTTCGCCGAGAGATAGCGGCACCCCCTCCCATGCCACTTACTATATGAATTCTCTGTTGACACTTTAAAACCCATCAAGTCTGTTTTACCTTTTATACCATTTATCATACCTATATTTTGTGCTATATTAAATCACTTACAAATTTCAAATTAATTTCTAATCAAATTCGAATGAAAATGTTGCGTTTGGGAAAGTGAAGAATTGCATTCTAGCGCAATGGCAGCGCACAAGGCCATATCTCGTCACTTTTTAGACTAAGTCGTGCCGTCGTTCCCTGTGAATTGTGTGGACGACCCTGGCCAAATGCCTCCCCCTTTTAAATACTTTCCTCGGATACATATCCTGGCTGAAAAATTAACTTTCCCCATATTTTTTTTCTGCATTACACCCAAGCTCAGACCAGCCTCTCTGGTGGCCAAAAGAATATGGTTTTGGTTTTCACACAGTAAAAGGGTAATAATTAGCATCAATACTTGCTTAGGGTAGGTAGAAAGACAATCTTGTTAGGGTATGCAAAATTGCGCTACTGAAACTTGTTTAGGGGCGCATATATTCCATCAAGTACTTGTTTTGGGGATAGTCACATTGCCTCTGATACGTGTTTAGGGGTGCTCAGACAAGCCCTCTCGGGTGTCCAATAAGAATAATGGTTTGGGTTTTCACGTAAAAAGGGTAAATAAGAACTGCATCAATTCTTGCTTAGGGTAGGGAGAAAGAACAAATATTTGTTTAGGGTATGCAAATGCGCTACTGATACTGTTTTTGGGGCGCAAATTCCATCAGTACTTGTTTGGGGTAGCAAATTGCCGCTGCTGATCCGTGTTTAGGGGTGAAAATCAGTTTCGAAAATATACTTATTTAGGAGGGCTTTTTGTGATTGCTTTTGCACAGGATGATCCCCCCCCTTTCATTGCGAAGTCCCCCCCCCCCCCCGGGGGGCTCTGACAGTGCGGGATATCGGAGCCTCATGCCACAGCGCACAGATGGCAAATGCACGTCCACTCTGTAGCAAAAGGCGGTGCTGACAATTGCCAGCACTGCCTTCTCGCCAGCACCGCCTTCTCAGAGAACGTGATTCATGAATAATCGAATGCCATATCCCAGTGGGCAAAATTTGAACCCCGAACGTGATATAACCATATAACGTATTTGTTTGGTTATCTTTTTGGTCTTTGTTTGGAGAAGTACGTCACACAACCAAAATACAACCAAAATACAAACCTTAACATTGGTTGTATTGTGGTTGTTCACCTAACCAATAGAGTAACTAAACCCAATAACAATTTAACTCACGTCTATTATACGACGTCAATCCGAACAACCATAAAACAACCAAATACCAAGTTACCACCCTCAACCTTGGTTGTGTTGTGGTTGTTCACATAACCAATAATAACCAACCAAAATATAATGTTAAAACAACGTCTATTTTACGATGCAATCCTAACAACCATAATACAACCAAATATCAACCTCAACATTGCATTGGTTGTGTTGTGGTTGTTCACATAACCAATAATAACCAACCAAAATACAATGTTAAAACAATGTCTATTTTACGATGCAATCCTAACAACCATAATACAACCAAATATCAACCTCAACATTGGTTGTGTTGTGGTTGTTCACATAACCAACAATAACCAACCAAAATACAATGTTAATACAACGTCTATTTAATGACGTCAATCCTAACCATAATGAAACATAAAACTGAGCTTTTCGGGGAGTTTTTTCACCTCTGTGTCGTAGGTCGCCATTTTTTTGAGTCTTTACTTAGTGTGTTCATACTGTTGAAACTTGTTTACAATTGATATATTTTACCCCTTGTTATCAAGCAAGGTAAAGTTAGATCGGTTGGAAGATCATCGTCAATCCTAACCATAATGAAACATAAAACTGAGCTTTTCGGGGAGTTTTTTCACCTCTGTGTCGTAGGTCGCCATTTTTTTGAGTCTTTACTAAGTGTGTTAATACTGTTGAAACTTGTTTACAATTGATATATTTTACCCCTTGTTATCAAGCAACGTAAAGTTACTAGTTAGATCGGTTGGAAGATCATCAGTCTTCTAATATAGAGGTCCCTGGTTCGAATCCCGGTCAAGGTAAGTTGATTTTCTGTCACTATGTAATATGTACTTAAACATATAGATAATGAACTGTCCTGGTGTATTAAATATGCAAAACCATAGGGATTTTTTTTCATTCAACAAGCCCAATTAGTGATTTTATAACATTGGTAGCAAAACGTTGTACACACGTTAAGAAAACTTTCATTATAAAACTTAACCACAACCGTTTACGTTAAAATGGCATCATCAGATTGACGTCTTTTTAACGTTGTTAATACAACGTTGGAAAGACGTCCGAAAGGTTACGTTAGATTAACGTGACTATTCTAATGTTAAGAAAACTTTCATTTGCAACCCTGTGGCAACGTTATTATAACATCTCAATATGTCAGAAATAATGTCATAAACGTTATCACAACCAATTTTGGGCCCAGTGCTGGGATGAGTTATCAATCCCATCATCAGAAAGTGTTTAAGTTTATTACAATGCATCCCAATAAAAAAATAAGCTACGCCTCAACGATGAAATTAAGAGCTAAGAAACAGACGCCCTATTTTTAAAATGGCTGCGCCCTTCATGAACGCGAGTCTGGCCTACTGAGCACTATGCACGGTATGTTTATACTTTATGGTCCTTCTACACTGTTCCTAAATGTACACTAACAAAGTAATTCCTCGAATTCTAGATCCCAGACAAAGGAAGTTTAATTTAGACGACGTTATTTATACAAAGTTGTGTTTGCAGGTTTTTCTGTGTTCAGGCCGAGGTTTTCATTTCCAAATATTTTATCTAACGTGCTTCACCTATTAAGAACTACGCTGGACCATCCATGAGGGTCAAAACCATTAAATCGGCGTAAGTTGGAAATGACAAATTGAAAAAAATAAAATTCAACAAAACAACTTTATATTATTCATAAATGAAAGACAGTACCTCAAAGTTCTTTTTTAAAAATATCAACATGTAATCTTGCGAACTTTTACTTTCACAACACCTTCAACTTTAGTCTTGTATTTTCATTAAGTAACTTACGTTATCATGTGATTTAACAATAAAATGAAGATTTCAATCACAAAGGTACACTGTAATACCTCAAGTGTGTTTTATTAATTACGGACTTTATGTAAGTTTTTTGATTTCTAGGTAGTAAATACTATTCCATGTGATCTGAAAATTATTTTGGGCACTTCAACTCCTAAGTTGAATCATTTCGATCAAATTAATACCAATGACTCTTTTTTGTTTCTTGTATTTTTATGATATTTTACCCTCAAGTTGGTATGTTGCTTTCAAATGATGCATTTGTTGCTTGCTCTCACATTGGCTATTCATACAGTGAATGATCAATTTACTATGATTTATCATGAAGGACAATTTATGTAACGTATGTTATAATATCCGTAAGTTACACAATCAATGCTACTACTCTACATGGTGAATATTGAGGAAATAAAATCATATTAATTTTTTGTCTAAACAATGATCATTCAAATGAAATGATAAGATTCTCCTTCATGGATTAAGGGTATAATCTACGAAATGAGTACACAAAAATTTTTTTTCTGACGTCTGTGAATCTAATTCGAAAATAAAAAAAACAATAATCCAGTAAATTATTATTTTTGGCAATTACAAATGTATGAATGATATTCTAATAATGTGTGCCTACCCAAATCTCAATAGTGTGTCGTAATTATATCTGTCTGAGATGCCAGAATTACTTTTGCATTTCAATATGGGATTGTGTTGCAAGGATGTCTTGGAAAAAGGTAAGTAAGTTTCATTGATTTTATCTAACTAACGCTATAGTCCAGAGAATAACATTTTACTTAAAAAAAACGCTATACAAGAAACATACAATGAAGCGTCCTTCTTGAATCAATTGGGCAGGTTATTGCTTTGACATATGGCATATTTCCACCCCAAAATGTCAACTTTTCTTGATTATACAAGTATATTAATTACTTTGCAGGATGGTAAGAAAACCTTTTCAAAATAGAAAGAATAGACTAATAAAAAACATCTGTTTGCTGAATCGTCTCCATTTATCAAAAACGGGCATAAAGTGCGAACCTGTTCATTAATTAACAGCTACTAACAAAGTTGCTTTGAAAACAAATTGAACAATGAAATACCGGTGGACGTTTCAATAGAAGGCCCATTGATGCAAATGAGTATTACAATTATTCCGTCATGCGCTGTATGACGTTGTCAGTAGGCTTGACGGAATGAATGCATTACCTCATTTGCCTCAATAGCTTATTATAAAACGTCTACCGAAATACCAAGTAACTATGTTTCCTGTAAGATCAAACACCACTATTTCAATACCCTTGCATGTAAAGCATTATGGTTTTTTTTAACCGTTAACGTAAGAAAAAGCAGGGTCGGTCGGCGGGCTTTGTTTTGTTTTTGGAGAGTTAGTTAAAAATACATATTAAATACTAAAACATTCAGCGCTTTTTTTCAAATCTAAAAACAATCAAAAATTTCAACTAAACACATTTATGATTTATATTTCGTTTCCCAGCTTCCATGCTTCTCAAGCAATAAAAAATACAATGGAATGGGTGAAATTTGTGGAAAAAGGGGGTCGGCGGATTTTTCTTTGAATCTAAAAATTTTTTTTTAAAGAAATAATAAAAAAAAAAATCAAACGTCAAAAGGTTTTTAAGGTCGGTGTGAGTTACGCAAAACAAACATATTTTGATACTCAAGATCGATTGTTTACAAAAACCTTGATAACAACACTATTAACACTTCCGACGCAACAAGTTTTAGCATCAGGAATTTAAGGTATATCTCAAGTTTCCTCATTAAGGAACTAATTAAACCACACATATGTATGCATTTAGGCTCTTCAACAATCTATGTCAAACCATAAAGTTGCAATCACTTTTGAAATGGTACACTGGAACATAAACAAACCGTGATAGTCTTAATCTTGATTATACAAGATTGAGATAAATGCCCTTCTCGACATATTGCTTAATTTTGTCTTATCATGCCAGCCTGGTCTTTTCTTATGCTCAAGAGGGCTCTTTGTAGACGTTTCGAAGGCTCTATCTTGCATACACATAGAGAAAAGTTGCACACACATAAGAGACATGAGGAGATTCCAGAAAGGAAGCGCCCCCAATTTTTGTAGAACCCGGTTTTTTGCATATTTGGAACGCTACGCTTACCATGTATTAGATCACACATGAAGTCACCCAGGTAACACAAACGTTTTCTCGACGTTTTCAAACGTTATAAAGTGGTCAAACCAGTCAAAACCGTTGAGAACACGTTTTTGACATTCGTTTTGAAGTTCACCAACCGTCCACGTAATAATTACGTGCTAATAAACGTCTTTTAAACGTTTTTTAAAACGTGATATGTTAACATGGTGAGTGTGGTCTTTGGAACACGGCTTTGAGACGTTATGACGACGTAATGATGCAGGACACGTTCGCACAACGTGTCAATAACGTTCTTATATACACAAACATGCCAATTATAAGAAATGGGGTTTTTTGCAGCGGTAGAAGTTAAGTTATTTTTGGGGGTGGACATTTTTTTCTTAGATGTATATTATTCCCCAGAGGGTATTTATTTTGATTCTGTCTAAAGGCAGCGGAAATTTACCCCGATTATTCTATGTAACGGAATAATCATTCTAAATAACGGGAGCATGCGCACTGTTATTCTTCCGCTGCCCTTATTTTCTGTTTCGGCGGGATTTTTCCTCATTTGCGTCGAGTCCTCCGCGTATACGTATTGGCCAACGCACTCCGCCCATCACAGGCGCTTTTGGTCATTTTTGGGTCATAGTATTATAAGCGCGAAGCGCTAGATAGGCCCTTAGCCAAATCGAACGAAAAGAATCGAACGAAACTTGGTTGCGCACTGAGCCTCTCCTATATCCACTTGTATTAGCTGGAGGAAAAGGTTCCTCCAATGAATATTCATGAGCTGGATGCGGTAGTATCACTTTGGCGTTAGCGTAATGTCCGCGTTGTGATGTTGAACCGTTAGCGCTGATTAAAAACGCGACGTGATGACGCTCACGCACGTGTTTACAGCATTTAGTTTTTCAGTCAATTACAATTTTTTTTTTTTTTTTTTTATGTTGGGTCATATCCAGAAGTTTGTTTTTGATTTCTTTCAAGACAGAGAAAAGGAGTCCAAATAATTAAAGTTCAGGAATAACTTTAAAGTGAAGATATATGTAGAACTTTCATAAGTTAGGCCCTACTTTTTTCCAACTGAAGAATTCACAGAAAAGGAAAAACGGTGTGTTTCAAAGATACGATTCCCTTCATTCACTTGGTTCTAATAAGTGTCTGTACGGACAGTAATGACTAGAAAAACCTATTTATGTCCTATTTTGTTTGCTTTTTGCAGGTAGGGACATCTGTAATACCTGTAATTGTTACGTACATGCAAAAATCTTGATTTTTGATGATTTTTGTTTATTTTCAGCTTCAGCAATCACTGATCCCTGCCAATTGGCGTAAATTTTTCCTTTTTGACATGTGGGGGGGGGGGGGGGGATGGGGTGATCGAAAATTTTATGAATTGAACGGGTTTGCTGAAAAGTCTTACTTAGCCCATGTGTGCGGCGAAGGCGCGCTTCAAAATTTGCCATTTAGAAAAGCTAAAATGCTAAATGTAAGTGCAATTAGAACAAAATGCGCGCGAATCTTTGCCATTTTTAAACAATTAATGGAAAATATGAGGTTATTTTGGTACAAACATGAACGGGCATCAACATGGGGGGGGGGGGGGGGTGATCGTATCACCTCCCCCTCATCAAATATGGGAGGGGGGGGAATATAATCCCCCCCCCCCCCCCCCCACACCCCCCGATGTTACAACCTATGGATCCGGCTATAGTGATGCATTTTCGAAATTTAAGGAAAGTCATGCCAAACCGTATTGGCTTTTTTTGTTTATTTTGTTTTCGTTTTTGTGAACAATATAGGGTATATCGTACTTGGGGAGGGGCATAAATTGCTCAAAAATTGCATCTAGAAATGAACAAGGGAGGGCGTAGTGAGGGTCATCTGATTGAGGTGGAACCCAAGGGTACAATACCAACTTGAGAGATTGGCGGCCCATCGCTGTTTTTCTTTCTGCAATTTTTCAGTGGAGGTTGAAGAGGAAGGTACCCCTGTATCACGGGAAGGTAAATGGGTGTGGTAATTCTGAATTAATACCAACGGACTTGACCAAACCCTCCAACGACACACCTTATATTAAAAACTAAAACAACATATTCTCCAGTGTCAGAACACACAAGCAACGAGAAGGCGTATTTGACAGTTTAAAAAGAAAACCGGAAGATCAGTCACACAATAAACCGAAACATGTCAACCCAAGAATAATTTCGTGTTATTAAAAGATAATTTAGTAAATGCACGACCATGACGATGAAAACCTAATCCTGCTTGTCCATATGCTGGGCCGGTTATAAAGGACTGCAGGCAAGTTATAAAAAGTTTTTGGGTCTCTTTCTCTCTCTCTGTCGCTCCTTCCCCTGTTTTTCCTCCAACTACAACTAACAACCACACACAAGAAAAAAAAACAATCCCTACTTCTCCACTTTCTTTCTTTTATTTTTGCGGGCGTCTTTTTACAATATATGTTAAAAACTTTTTAGGCAAACTGCAGAATCTGCTGATGATTTATGGTGAAATATTTTCGGCAGGTTTTCCAACCGGGGACAATATCCCAGGTGTAGTTGGTCTCTCTTTCCCAATTGATTTCTCCCTTGTTAAAGGGATATCATGAGATCGAAACAATTAACAACCATAAAAATCGTATTTTGGTATTTTTTGTTACTGATGTGCTAACATAACTGCAAGTGTGGCTTCTTAGCTGTATTAAAGACAAGACTGTACTAAGTTTTTATCTGTTCTGTAACTTCTTTATACGTGCGATCAATTCCGACTTGAGATCAAAAGGCCTTTCCCTGTGAATTCCCAGATTTATGCATACTGTGCGCACCATGCATGTCAAATGTCTCAAAAAGGGTTGCAAGGGTGTCTATTGTACCAGTGTTTATGCAAGTTCTCTTTTCTTTCCCCTTAGCTTCCCTTCCTTTTACTGTTTTATTTCTTTCCCAGTGTCGTTCTGTCTCGCTTTGTTTATTCGGCGGTTATGGGGTCTGGGCGTAGGTGGGTGGATGGTCATGCTGGTGGGGCATAGGCGGTGGATGGGTGGGTTGTCTTCGAGTGCCGCTTCAATTCCTCGCGTACAACCTTGAACGCGCATATGAGTTAGCTAGTGCGTTGTTAAGCGTGCGGGTGGCGCTCTGTAAACGGTTCGAAAATAACAAGCCAAATTCTCATCTGCCTCATCGTGCCCAAGAACGCGCAGGCACCGGCCCTTCTAGCGCCTTCGGCGCTAATAGGATTTCTGTCACCGATCTATATACACTTACTAACTAGGTGGCGACTAGCCGATTCGAATGAAGCCGTGCGTATTGTGTACGCATCTACGCAGAGCAATGAATATTTCCCGGCCTTCCCTCCCGAGCGATTTGGGGTACATTTTGGGGTATGCGTCTTCAGCACAGGGCGATTTGGACGAGCACTGGCAGCGTAAATAGTACGCAGACAGTTTGTGCTGCGTGGAGTTCGAATTTGCAAACATTGTTGTTCTTAATTTGCATTCAAGCCGACAGCTTGCTTTATGTTTCACTTGAACTTCAACATTGGACAATAGTCATTTTTAATCTTTCTCATTCTCTCATGCATTCGCTCTTTCTTTCTTTCACTTTCCCTCTCATGCATTCGCTTTCTTTCAGTTTTTCTTCTTTCTCTGCTCTGTTTTTTAGGTTTCTTTCAAGTTTTCTTTTCTTGTATTTTAAGTTCTTTTCTTCTCTTTCTTTCCTCTTTCTTCTTTCTTTTCAAGTTTTCTTTCTTTGTTTTTGTTCTTTCTATTTCAAGTTTTCTTTCTGTTTTTAGTTTCTTTCTATTCCTTCAAGTTTTCTTTGTTTGTTTTTAGTTTCTTTCGTTTAAAGTTTTCTTTCCCTTGTTTTCTTCTTTTTTATGTCGTTTTGTTTTTTCTTTCTTTTTATCTTTTTTCCTTTTCTTTTTTCTTTTCTTTTCTTTCTTTTATAAAAATCTTTTCTTTTTATTATCGTTTCTTTCTTTTATTTCTTTATTTTCTATTTTCTTTCTATCATTGGTCTTTTCTTTCTTTTTTCCCGTCGTAGTTTTATATGTGTTTTTTTTTTTTTTCAAAAATCAAACTATCAAATTTATAAACAGCAGAAAACAGTGCAGACAAAACCGCTGAGAGGACCAGCGATCAACTTTATATAACTTTGAAGAAAGAGGCAAGACTAACCCAGAATACTGGTTTTGTTTCCCGAAATTTCATCGGCATAAATTAGAAGAAAAAAAGAAATGATAAGAATCAGACCATACGTTTGAAAACAGGACGTTCACGAAAAAAAATTGAGCACATAAAAACATCACATGAAGTTGAGTTTAGATCTCTGATCATAACAATAAATAAACCATAGACAGTTTGTAGCAATAGTCTCATAAAAATAATTTCATCTTAGGCTTCAACCAAACACTACTCATGAAATTGCCTAGGATTGTTTTCAGTTGTACCTGATTTTTTCCAGTCAACATCTTGTTGCTTCTTTAAAAAATGTTTTGTCGTTTTCTTTTTCTCTTTTAGTTCATTATTTTGATTTTTCAGTTCATTCTTCTCTTTTTTTGCCTTCTGTCTTTGTTTTACCCCATTTCGTGAATTTCTTTAATTTCCCCATTTCCATTCCATCCCCTCTTTTTTTGTTTTGGTTTTTAAATTATTAATTATATTATAACGGTCGCAAAAAAAAAAAAGAAATCAGTAAGACAGCAAAGATTGAATCTAATTCCTTCTTTCTCATGCAACTTCTTAGTTGTATTAACTGTTTTTTTTTTCGCATTTGTTTTATTTTGATTCATTTCTATAATCTCGTTCAAGTTAACTATTTTCACAATGTTTTATTTTCAATTTTCATTGCACTCCATTTTATCTTACTTCAGGTTTATTTCTTTCCTTTGTTGGGTCTTATCTTTGTCTGATACAGACTAGACCTACTTTGTGAAGTGCAGAGAACCTATAAGAAAGACTGGTGTAACATATTGAAATCCTCCAGAATGTAGCGCTGAGCCAAAATAACGTGGAACTTGCAGAAGATGCTCAAGACTAATTAACTTCAACTCGTTGTTGTTTTTGTACAAAATGAAAACACAGACGACCAAGATATAGACACAGCAGACACAATAAAGAAACAAAACACCACGTGTATTTGCTCAGGACGCAGCGATTAAAAATTGCGGAGCGCCGAACGTTTTTTTAAGGGCGGCATTAACATACGCACTCTGTCAGCCATTTTTTGTTTTTCAAACTGGGCTTCAAGAACCATTCTACGGCGGCGGGGACGAACCGGCCCGGATTTCGTTTCATGTTGGTGAAGATCGCGCAGTAAGACTTTGCCGGTGTAGCGGGCGCGGATGAGAGTATTTATTATTGTTAGTTTTATTAGTATTATTATTTTTGTTATTATTATTTTGCCTTTATTTTGGCATTATTTATCAACGTGCGTTTAATTCTGTCCGCACAGATGGTGTCCTAAAATTTCAGTGGTAATGAAGGGTTCACTTAATAGGTCACTCACTTGAAAAAAAGATACAACTCCTTCTCCAATCCTTCGACCGATAATAAAATATAATTACCCTTAAAATTGTTGAGTCTTGTTAACTGGTTTAGTGGTTCCGTCTTTGGTCTTTTCCACGCAAGGTCCCAGGTTCAATTCCCAGTACAGGTAAGTGAGTAATTGTTGTCTGTCCAATCCAACTTGTGTAATATGTTAAATGTAGATTTCCTTGCAATATCCAGATAAGGGTATAGTACCGATTACCTTTTTTTCTTCTATTATTAGCGTTTAATTAGGCAATTATCAAATGTTTTTGCACTGTTCTCATAACTTTTTGAAACGTTTTTAAATCGTTCTTACGTATTAAAGGGTTATAGAGGATAATAATTGAAATAATCGAACGATTTCTTAATAATTATGAGATATAGGTATTTTAATATTGATGTAGGTGACAAATCTGAAATAACAAATGGGGGTCACCAATTCGTTGTGAGCTATAGGCTGTCAAAAAGTGTATTATTTTCCAAAATTTGTACAGAGGTCTATGGGAAAAACCGGAAAATTTTGGTGCCGTTTTTCCAGGCAAAAATATAAACGTAACGATGTTTGATTTTTCTACTTATGTTAAGAACCTTTATAAGATCTTTTCGGCGCACTAATCAAAACTGGGTGTCACCGACTTAGTGGTCGGAAGAACAGCCGACGAAATCGGCCTAAAATTGAATTTTCTCTTCAAGTGCGTCTGTTTGCACTGCAACAAAAGGCAGCTTACCTGCGTATTGGCGCACAGAAATAAGCGCAAACCCATGCCGAAGTAGCGTTCGCAAAAGAATTGGCTCTTGTTGACAGCAGTAAGCAATAAACTCTGGTGTTGAGTGGATGAGTGGATTGGAGTGGAGTGAGTGAGTAGTGAGTGAGTGAGTGAGTGAGTGGTGAGTGAGTGGATGGCGTGAGTGAGTAGTGCATTTGTTGTGTTCAAATTAGGCAACGATCTGGTTTAAATATAGGCCTATACAAGGGAAAATTTTTTTTATCAAATAGGTAATCATGACATGCAGGATAACTGAATAAAGGGATCTAATTTTAAGCGCTTTACTTTGTTCTGATAAACTTTCCCCACACCATTTCACACGTTGCCTATAAAAATCCGGATTCTTGAACTTAGGACGCTCTCTCGAAAAACATTCCCCTCTCATTCTGGCTCCTGATATAACTACATTAGAAATTAAATGTAATGTCGTAAGGTGTGTCCCATTTTGAAATTGTCATATATTGGGGCCTTGTAGGCAAGGCAAACCGGCACCAGACGTGTTGTCTAGCTGTTTCTGACACTTATTCGGGAATCTGTCATAAACACACAACATTTAAGAACTGTATGTCCATGATCAAGTCGTACCGCGGGCTCTGGTGGTTGTACACTCCAATTCGTCATATAGGGCCAACGTCCGGGAGCAAATTGGACAACGCATTATTAAACACGTAGACCTACAAGACACCACTCCCCGACCCAACCCTCTCATGTTTGTGTCGTTGTTCGTTTTTAATGTTCGGTACATGGGCGTTTGTCGGCAATCCGCCCGGGGCAATCGGTGCTCCACCCACCCGCACCCCACACTATGAAAACGATTCGGGACGCCCCTGAAATGATTAACAAATTACACCGAACGAGACAAAAAATAACTAAACCACGCAAACATTCTCGCGGTGAACTGTGCATCATCACGCGCACCTAAAGATCTCCTACGCTCTTGACTAGCGAGTGCGTAAGTGGCAGCGCAAAATGACACGCAATACGCAGAATGCCTTTTCTCTTACAATATCAACATATAACCCTTAACACGCCTTGATAACGTTCTCAATCGTTTTAATAACGTCCTTATAAAACGTTTTGAAACGTGAAAAAGGGTCTACAATTCACGTGTTTTTAACGTGGTCTAAAATGACGTCAAAGTGACCAATTTTAAAACGTTTTAACGTTTTCACAACGGTCATTTGGCTAGCTGGGCACTTAGCCGAATACGCCGTCCTTTATATCATAAGATGATGATTTAGTACTTTCTGTACAGAAAGTCAAAGCATGGTTTTCTATGGGGGACGATTGCGATAGCAGCAATTTCAAAACAAGGTTTGCGGTTTCTTTTGTAGCTTGTTTGTTCAATAAACCTTTCGAAACGTTCTCGTGGTGGTCTACGACCGATCCAGTGAAAATTAGAAAATTGTGTATCCTCAAAAAAACTCTCCTCCTGTCACTTTAAAGTAACAAAAAATCCGATGTAAACGGAATTATGTAATTTTTACCTTTCGCCGGAAAAAATTAACCAACTGTCCTTTGTAAAATTTTGGAATAAATTTCGAATGTAACAAGGATGGTTTACTTTTTATGTAAATGTTACTCGTCATATGTAAAATTACTTAGTTGCGGAAGTAAATTGTCCCCAAACGAATCTGAAAAATGGCGTGGGCATCCCTTCCGTCTTATGCGTTTGTCAATTGAAGTCCCGGCCCCCGGGTTCCCGGGGCGTGCGGGGAAGTAGGCAAGGCATAGCGGGGGGACTTATGGTTGTAATTGTGTCCCCGTATCCGTTGTGTGAAAAATGTCGGGGACTACGTCTTCGAGTCGGTTAATGAAAAAATGAGCCGGGAAACGTGTTGGGAACTTGGCGGGGGCACTCGCGGTCACTTGACAAAATAGCCGGACTGTATGCGGGGATATGGGGAAGCCGCTCAAACCCGTCGGGAATCCTAGGGAAGTAAGAAAGTATCTGAGGTGCAACAAATCGTTATCTATACGTAGGATGCATGTAGCCCTAAGCATCCAATTATATTATAATTGGAGGCTTGAAAAAGGGGGTCTTGAGGCGGTACAGACATGCCAAGTAGTACGGGATTTCCCGTATTTTGTACGGAAAATGATGTAAAATGTGTAATGTAAAATACGGGAGCACGTTTTTCCCACTTAATATAAGGATGTCAAAATCGACTCAAATAAAAACGTAAATCATACCTTCTTGCCAAGTATTTTTTAAGTGAAATGCTTCAGAAAATAAAAACCTTTTGATATCTTCAATTTTCAGTAACAAATAAATTATTTTTGAGGCCAAAAATTTTAAACCTGGGGACATTTTCACTTTACAAAAATGGAATAAAGCAATGCGACTTTTCACTAAATTGTACTAAAAAGTCGGGATCCGGCCGACCCCCCGCCCATGGATATAATAGTTATTTTTCCTTATACAATTTAACTGCTTAGATCCACTGCCAATTAACATACAGTGGCCTAATGATAACTATTGAGATTACAACACATGTCAATGGCGGATCTAGGATTTGAAAAATGTCAAAATTACCGGGGGGGCGGAAAAGGCACTGTAACTGGCCAAAATAGCTCAAAAAAGGGATGGATTTTGCAAGAATTTGCAAGAAAGTACCGGGGGGCGCCGCCCCCTCGCCACTCCCTGGGATCCGCGCGTGCAGGTAGTCATGTATGTACAAGTGTACTCCAGGAGTTGTTATTTTACAGTGAACAGTTTTGTGGGTGCTTTTCTCAAAACCCACAAATAGGGCGAAAGCCTGGGTAATTTTTTAAGTGATGCTTTATTTTTAATTCCCTAATCAGATGCAATTCATATGTATGTAGGTGGCTTCGTTAGGTGTTAGAGCTTTTAAAGTGACACATTTGATTTGTGGATTATTAATAAGCTTTATTTACAGTTTGAAATAGTTTTTGTGGGTGCTTGTCAAAAGCACCACATAGGGCAAAGCCCTGGTCATTTTTTGTGATGCTTTATTTTTAAATGCTTATCCCATGACGCAATTCCATGTCTGTAGGTGCTTTGGTACAGTGTTATGAGCTTTTAAAGTTCACATTTTGGACTTCAATATTTTAATAACAATATACAATTTGTGGATTATTAAGCTATACAGCTTGAACATAGTTTTTGTGGGTGCTTTCTCAGAAGGATATTTAGTTATCAGAGCTAACGCAAACTAACGCAGTGCGTTTGTCGTTAGTTTCTCGTTAGTGATTTCTAGAAAGTCACGTCTCCAACGCACACATTTTACCAGGACTTTCCTGTACTACGGGCTTGTAGCGCTGTCTCCACGCGAGTTGACTAGACGAGCGGTGAGGAAACCGGACAAGTGGCACGCAGTGTCCCTTTTGCTCTACCCAAAACATTCACTCGGTGTGGCCTTTGCACGGGTTTATATGGGACGAATGAGAGTATGGACATGGATGCCGTTTATAAAATACTTCCTGGTTCACATACTCTGAAAAAATATCAAGCGTTTGCAATTGTTGAAGTATGTTGCCCGTTTTGCCTGAAAATTAACTGTGAGTAGAAGCAAACGAATTGTATTCTAGGCAATTTTGCGACCGAATTAGTGATGATACTGGTGGGTTGTACGTGTCACGGTCGTAGCCTAGTACTGTATGCACCTATTCAACTGTACTAGTCTAGACATATAGCGTCATCTAAATGCTTATAATAACTCCATGGGAATATAGATTTCATTTTAAATTGAGCCTTTCGATGGAGATAAATGGACAATGGATCACAATAGGCCCTAAAGGCATAGCTCTTGTGATTTTTACATTTATCACAAAAACAGGTCACAAGACTAGCACCTATAAATCCCAAGGACAAAAATTTCAGTTCCTTCCAATTTTTAATTTTCCAAGTTGATTAAACAAGATTTTGTGCAGTAAGTATACGGCCCACAGAGATGCAGTGCTTATCTTTTTTTGTTCAAAGCGAGATTTACGATGGGGGATGGGGGGGGGGGGGGCGGTTTGCGGGTGGCATGCTCAATTCCAGGGGTTCTGAACCCTGACCCCGAAAAGCTAACAAGACCAATTTTTCAGTGTGATGAAATAAAACCCTAACGGGAGGAGTCCAAACGAGCCATTTTTTTTTGTGAAATCATAATAGTTTTCAGGTTTTTTAAATAAGGGACCAATTTGCCAGTAAAAAAATTATACCCCTTGTGGGACTTCTTCTCAATAAGTGACTAAAGTACCTTCTTTAAAATACACTGAGAATATAATAGTCAAAAAAAAGTGTCTTTTGGGGACTAATTAAAAATTAGTCAGCAAAGAATTGTTTTATCAGGCTATAATATTTTAAACTAGTTTTAATGGTACAAAACTATGTTTCATAACCTCTAAAAGTTTACACTGTTTTTTTTTTTTAAAAATGCACAAATTATGGACGGACTAATTTTATTTGTCAAATGTAATTGGACTAATGTAAAGACGACTTCTTTAGGACTCACCACATGACTAGAATTAGTTGTCAACAAAAAAATGACCGAATTTAAGTACCACAGGGTTCATTGCTTAATGAAGTCTTTTAACGGAATTGTGTAATTAAAAATGTTCTAAGTTTAAGTTGTAGAAATACTTTGGTGCCAATTAGGTAATTTAAGCAAAAAATCTTTAAAAAAACATTCTTTTTTAATTCAAAACCCTTTTTAGCACTATTCTGTGGATTCTAAAAACTAATTAATAGTCAATAAGACCACGTTTTGACCAATTATATTTCAGTGTAGCCAATATACAAAAGTTACACTTTTGCAATAATGCAAGAAAAAATTACACACTCGGGGTTTATTTTGAATGATCAGTATGTTTAGGTTACATTTTCCTGTATTTTTATCATTGAACCAGTCACAATCCAAACTGAATTTGATACCCCCAGAACTTCCGTGTTGTGATTTTTTATACCCCTATTATCCCTAAGTATAATACTAGTATACTGCAGATATTGTGTCTGTGAGCCGTAAACCTGAAATATGTGCCATTTTAAAAACTTTTAAAAAAATTTTGAATCATATTTTGTTCGAAAACATACACACCCATACTCGAAAATCAACCACTAAATGACAAACCTTGACATACGGCGCACTTAATAGCCTTAATTCGTAGTTTCCCTATCCTTGTACGTGCACGACCGGGGTTCTGGGTAGTAGTTAGTAGAGCAACAGGGCCGCCGAGCAATTTCCGGTGTCCTCACGTTCGAGCGCGATGCCTATCCAGTGTGTAAGGAGATCAGTGCCTTGTATCTAATATACGCGTCACGTCACGTCGCGCCGCGTCGCGTCGAGTTAAGTCGTGTTGCGGAGTAATAAATGGTAATGTGGTCTTCCTCCTCGGGTCGCAGTAAAGCAATGTGCAAAAATATCAAGTTTTAAAAAATATTGCAGCATGGACTTAGTTTCACACACATAAAACAATCAGTCTTGATCAGAATAAAACAAGTTTGTACTCAAAATCTCGTTAAAATTGTACTGTGTAAGGAACTTTATTTTAAAGGACTTATTGACCATATTTAACACTGGGACCACACCATTTATTTGAAGAGGACACACCATTTATTTTTGAAAGAGGGACACACCATTTAATTTGAAAGAGGGGCGAAGGTTTGGAATTTGAAAAATAAACAAAAATCACCTACAATAGAGCAAAATAACAAAGTTTCCCCTCTTTCTACTATAAAGAAAAAAAATAAAGGGCTCAAAGCTTCACACTCCGGATCAATTATACTTTTGGCAAGAAAAATCCATAATATAGTAAAAAATTACCCCCGACTCGAACTTCTGCCCCCCCCCCCCTTGAAGCAAATGGTTGCCCTAACCGGTGACGAGTCTCACCTCAAGTAATCCAATTTAGATAATTTTTTTCGCAGTCTGTGACATAAAGCTTACCCCGTGGGAAAAGTGCCGAGCAATATTTCCCGCACCGCATGCCACACTACCGAAGTGAGAATCGGCCCCTATTGTAATTTCACACAGAGGCTTCCTTTCGAATGACCAACTGAGCGCCGTTGAACCCATTAATGTTACTCCCAAAGGAACAAAATATCTGTAATCATGAATATCATATAAAGGTTTCATTTTTTAGAATCATTAATGATGCCACGGAGCATTAGGTATTTTTGAAAAAAAGTAAACTATTCCTTCTAAACGTGCATAAATCAATAATTCCAGAAACAGGAAGTGACGCTTCATCAGATACATTGGCATGAATTTGGTGGATTACATCCACAATTGACCTCAATCAGGGGGGGGAGGAGGGGGGTGAAACGCCTCCATTTACTACCGATTTGAAATCTGCCGCTGAGATCGGGGGTTCATCCATTCCTTTGCTGGACCATGTAAAAGGAAATATTTTTAAAACTTTTCATATTCACTCCCTGTGAAAATTGTCACGAGGGCACGCCAAAACAGAGAGGGAAAGTGTAAATTTTTACGTGTATTTTAATGGACTTCATTGTTTTGTGGTGTGCACCTGGGAGACGGGCTATTGGGGTTCAAAATAAGTTCGCGGTAAACCAAGGAAAACGCACGTCGCGGTTTGTGAGGAGAAGCTTTAGATTTCACTAACCAACAAGTAATCATAGTCTATACAAGGAGAAAATTATAATTATAATACAAATACTCACTAACGAGGGGAAACATCCAAAGCGACGTAACTTTACGTGCCGTGACGCGACGCGACGCGACGTGACTTGACGTGACGCGACGTGACGTACGCTACATATTATATTACAACGCCTTAACGCGTTTCTGAATTGCGTTACGGCGTGACATATCTCAACCGATAATCTCTTCCTAATCTATTTGCGGCTCCCTTTATTGTTGTTACCTTCAGTTGTCAGTCGTTTTGACAGCTTCAATTAAACCACAGTAATGCAAAAATGGGCCTACGGGCCGTTCCGTTTAGGCCTATACCATTTAAAGCCTTTGTGCCGCCTAATGACAGTGGAAATGCGAAATCCTGTTCTGCTGTAGCGATCAGGGGCGCTATACTACTGCTATTATTTTTATAACCCTCTCACTGAGTGCCTTTCCGTATAACCATTTTATAAAGAGCTGTATGTTGCCGACTATGACCAGTGCAAATGCGAAATCTGGCCTGCTGTAGCGATCACGGGCGATACACTGCTAATATTTTTTATTAGCTCCCTAATATTTTATTATTAACCCGTGCACTGAGTTCATATCATTGGATATGAAAACCATCGATTTTATCAAAGGTTATATATACGAAAATTGTGTATTTATAATATTATGTTATCTCTGATCTCTCTTGGAGTTTAACCACGGAAAGGGACGAACTAGAACCAAGTACACCCCCATCTCAAAGTAAAACATTTTGGAAATAGCAAAATTTTTGGAAATAAATAATTTAGAGAAGACGTAATAATGCATGTTTAAAATAGCCGGTATTCATTAATTAATACATTTGCGAATGTGAAGAAGGAAGAAAAAACCTACTTTGGAGAGATTGAACCTCTGATCCACTTTTCCCTTTCCTTAAAACATGGGAGTCCAAGGAATAATCCAGGGGCCACACGATTTTTTTTTTAATTTACCTTGTTTTATTGTTGTAATACTTAAGTTTTACTTGAACAAAACTTTTAAAAAAATAATATAAAACACGCGAGTTTACCTTTCTTTTCATACCAACTTCAACTTTAATTTTCTCAATGTAAACACTTATTTAGTTAATCAAAATTTTTTAACAGGGCCAAATAACGATAATGTAAGATTAATTAGAAGCTGCAGCCTGCGGAATACGTCCACTGGACGCAAGCACCGATTGACAACACTCCACTTGTTACCCTACAATTCAAATTCCCATTTAAGTAATTTTGCCGATTCTGGCGTCACAAAACTTGTTCACATTTGCAATCAATTAAGCTCAAGATGTCGAATTAAATCTCCAGTCTTCTCATTGAACTATGGATTGAAATTGAATTTGCTAGCATAAAGACGAAAATGATATACATCTTTTCGGTAAAGACTTTTATGATGATCAATTTGTGTAAATGTCACATGTGCTTCATCCGGCGGGTCTTCAGTGATTAATAATAATGATTACAGTTTTTACATGAAGACCGGCACCTGTGTTAAACCTTGTGCGGGCTGTAAAGAACAGCCATTACAAAATGATTTTGCCCAATATCAGGATTTTTACGGGGATTTTATGGCGAGAGGAAGCAAACAATTTCAATTTTCCTTTCCCAATCTACCGGATTTTTAAACACGATGTGTCGATTTTTTTATTCTGTCATCACTGAAAATTCGCGAAAGTAGTTTATGGAAGGGAAATTTTTGTGTGGGTTTCAAAGTAAGTTTGTTAAATTTAACATAACTTCATGCGGGAGATTTCCATGATTTAATACGTAAAAGGAGCCCTGACGATTAGGAGATCGCATCCAAGTGAACTTCTACCCGTGTTTCTTCCTTGAAATTCCTCATCATAAACATCGTAAAATATAATCACACTACGACAACCAAAAATCGCCCTGGAAATCAGATCTCAGGCTTGTTCCATTTTTTCCTGATCATAAATCGGCGGAATGTACAATTGCACCTCTCCGTCTCCGTCCCTTTTAAATAACAAGTTACTCTCAAGTCATTGCTCAACGCATCACCAGGCCTTTTAAAATCAAGAAAAGTACTTACCCTCTTTTACTCTGGGGCGGTCAAAATAATACGCTCTTTGTACATATTTTTTCTTACTTTAAAATATATAATGTTAAGGAAGCAACAAACCTTCCTTTGTGTAATTTATTGTGGCGGATAATACAAAAACAAAACAATACAAATTGACATAAAGAAAAGTCAATCAGGGAGTTCCTTAGTTTACCACCCCCCCCATTTTCTAAAATGGTGGAACGGTATTATGCATTGGGGAAAACCCTAATTCTGAAATAAACTGTGCTCTGTAAATCATATGCAGAGTGAAAGTTCAAATCTTGAACATGCATAAAAAGGGCGGGCCATCGGGGCCACGAGGCTCGACAGCGTGAACGGAGCGGGGGAAGTGAACTCGTGCCAAACATACATACATACGGTAACAGCCGAAATGACTATCGATTTTATCAACACCAATCCCAACCCGCATATCATCGGAAATGTAATGGTTTAGTGGAATTTAATGATTCCGTATAAGCAAAAGAATGCTCTGGTAGTAGAAAATAGTTTTTATGAACGTCAGATTGTTTCATCAACAATCACCGCCACGCCATGCTCTTACCGAATGAATGTTAAACCAAAGAATTTACTTACTTGGTACAGGTGGGAATGCGAATTGACGGAACAATGGAATCTGTACAACGCACTGCTTTGCCAGCTTGACGCAGAATCGATGTCGAATTTGCATGCATTTCTAAATGTTTTGGTCAGAGCATGGTCAAAGTAATGGGCAGAGACGTCAGTTTATTCAAACAACAAACATAAATAAATACATTACCATAGACTTATAATGCTAAAAATAGGCTAGTCATTATGAGTGCGCAAAAAATGATCGCAAACCGCGCTCACTTAAAGAAGCATACCCAATGATTCAGTACCATTTTAGCCTATATTTTATATGGAATCATTTTAAAAAAATTCCATTCGATTCGATCAAACTTAAGCAGAGCGCAAAAAAGATTAATTTATAACAAAAAACAAAAAGTACAATTCATTTACAAACTCGCCTCAACACTGCCGTCACCGCACTCAAAGCCCCTTCCCTCCATGGCCAAAATAAAATGTCCCAACGAAAAACAAACAACGCAGCAAATCCCGCTGGAAGTCAAGTGCTTTCTTGGCCTAAGCCTGTAGCCTCCGATTTCGCTGTTATCATAAAGTTGTCATACTTTGTTCGAGCTTATCGGCCTACACATGTATTATTGGCCCAATACAATTGTTGTAAACTTCCCAAAATAAAATGGTAAATCGTGTAATGATTAATTGATGACCGAATTCTGCTCGTGACCACGCGCTGGCCCATTCTCTATTATGCCAAATCAATCATTAGGGGTTTATAAAGTTGGTTTTAATCAAAAATCATTTTCTGAAACATTTTCTTGATTGTTCCAACACAGTTAGTTCCACATACCTTTAGATTTGGCCGACTACCATGTGTTAGTCCTGGTCTTTAAAGTTATGGGATAAAGCTAGATGAGTGACTTTATAATGCAGATAAACACAAGACGACTGTCCAAACCACCTCATGTTGATCTCAGTCAATGGTTATACAAATATTAGCGGTAGAAAAAGCCACTATATAACGTTGGATAGGCTGATACATACATGTACTTGATATAAATTATGTAAGTTTTATTTACCTAGCCATGTG
The DNA here is from genome assembly GCA_023653785.1 of Ophioderma brevispina. NCBI lineage: Eukaryota > Metazoa > Echinodermata > Ophiuroidea > Amphilepidida > Ophiodermatidae > Ophioderma > Ophioderma brevispina. The sequence continues at coordinate 49,033 of JAMKCH010018913.1, forward strand.
CCGAGCCGATAGAAAGAAAAGAAAACATACAGTAAACTTAGCAGACATCATAACAACCCGGGATCACTACCATATGGGAATCCCCCAGCAGTACTGTGTCCCAAAAAAAACGCACCACTTGGTGTCAGGCGCCATAAGTTTTTGAACAAAAGCACGTAACTATATTCTTTTTTGTAGGTAAGATGGGAACTGTTAGGCTAATATTCCTTAAATAGTTCCTAAAGGTAGAGTCAACACTTTTTAAGATATGACCACAACATTCAAGTAACCCCAGAACCCACCCATTTACAAATGAGGAGCTTGGTTTACCACAAGACTGACAATGAAGAAGAATGTCAGAAATACACTTAATTGATTGCAATCAACATTTATTTGCCCAAAAATTTTTCTTGCAGGAACACTTCTACGGGGGCAGTTCAAATGACTGCATTTACATAATTATTATTTTAATGATACTAATAAAACCTTAATTTATTTGTGATAAAATATGTTCAAGAAGGATATGAAACTATGACTAATACAAACCCACATACATACAATAAAATGTAATGTGGGCTGCAACTCTTCCTTGTTACTGAAAATAAGGTTACATTCTCAACTTTATGAAAGTAAATATATGTTTTCAACACAAAACTCAATAACAATATCAGTATATTCATTCTGTCATTTAAATTTTGGGTTCAATAACTCTTTGTGTCACATGCCATCA
>JAMKCH010018914.1:0-47315 GCA_023653785.1 Ophioderma brevispina
TATTAAAGATATTCACTCTATGCAAATAAAAGAGACGTTTAAAACGGGATTCTTTTGTTCACCATCCACTACCTGAATCACCACTTCCTTATCTTACAACAATTTGGCGTTACATGCAATAAGGCTTCCTTCGTGGCGAGGCGGTCAAAAAACGTTGGACTTTTGAGGTTTTACTTTTGGATTGTTCTCTTTTTTCGGTTCGAGCCGGCGGGTAGCAGCCCCGACTTTCGGCACAATTAAATTACACGAGAGTAAAGATCATTTTCTTTACACTTACGGTCCACCTTGGCCATTGAAGTCTATGGAATGGAAGTATAATTCATCTAATAGTTCAAAAAACCTTTCCCAAAACCACAAAAAACACCTTTAAAAAAAAAAAAAAAAAAAAATAGCAAAAAAGCATTAGAACATCCATGATCCAGCCACACACAACCGTGAGTTATTAATCACGAAACAAATGTCCCTGTTGTTTGAACGCGTTGTTTGATGATAAAAACACTCGGTGGGGTATCGTTTAACGAACCGCTTACAACTACACGTAATAAATAGCTCAGCATATATTTCAACCCTCAGAGTTATATTTGGTACATTTTCAATGATCAAGATATGAATTAGACAACGAAACGACGAGTTTAGAAATTCTTTTCAAACGGTCATGTATATCTATTATTTAGTGGCAAAATGTGAAACTTAAAAAAAACGTCTCACAGACCTACAGCCTTTATTACGGAATTATATTGACAAAATAATTAGTACATGTTTTCTTTTATCCTCATGATGTCCCTTTTACTGGCTAACATTGAAAATAATTGACTTCATACAAAGAAAATCTATTTAACACGAAGTCTTTGGTCACCCACAATGAACCCCACTAGCCTATCAACAATTCGCGTCTTATTTACAAGCTTCCCCTCCTCCGTGGCACAGCGGTCTAAGCGATAAGCGTCATTATTTTAACTTGTGGTTAGTCGGGTTTGTTGTCAGTTCACTCCGCCTTTGGCCCACCACTTTCGGCTATTAAAATATGCTAGTATTCAGTTCTGGTGATCAAGTCTCTTTAATTTGTAGGCTAACGGTTACCCTGACCATTGAAACTGAGATGGAAGTATGTATGTATTTGTTAGTATTCAGTTATTTTCAAGAAACACCCAAGGGTTGTCAGTCGATTTTACAATGAATATTCATAACAAAGATAGGTTTGTCTTTGAAAGTATTTCGTAAAAAATATATCTAAAAAGTACTACCTGGAACGTGAAATGAGACAGACAATTTATTACGAATCATCTGGTGATTTTCCTCCATTTAACCGAAAATTAATATCACAAGGAAAATTGCTGGTCTAATTGTATGAGAAGCTGCTTCATTTCTTTCTTTCATACCAGAGACAAACTATTAAAATTTATCCAGGAAAACGAGCAATAAACTAATGCTTCCGGACAGAGTGTAAGCGGGACCCGTACAAGCACACAAATCTCGATGTAATTCATTGTCATTGTCAGAGCCCCTATATCAATTCATAATACAACATCTAAATTCGTTGAAACTTCTCGGGAATGTTTTAAAAGGAATACATTCGCCCGAATATTCTAATCTAACCTTTGATGGCCCACTGGGCAAGATAAGGAAATTATTTAATTTTTATTTTGGGTGTTCAGAAAAATCCGGTTCGAGTCCTTCTTTCGAGCCTACCATTTCGACTTATTATTAATGTGTTGTTTATAATATAAGTCTCAGTTGGTGCTATCATCTTTTTTGGAGATGAATTAATTTCATGATATAAAATAGAATTCAAGTACTGAAAGTACTGATTTTTTATTGAGATTTCATTTAATATCATCGTAAATAACCTCGTAACAGTGACACGGTTCATATAAGTTCACACAATTCCATGCACAAATGTAGTGAAGTCATGTGTACTTCTGTTTAAAAAAATAAGTATATTACAAATAGTTTCTGCTAACAAAAATGTCCTCTGTCTAGATCGGGTTGCGTACATTCCCGTAAGATTTTACAGGATTTCATATAACTTGAAATTCGATTTTATGCAAAAGGCTAATATGGTAGTGTGAAATTCATGCGTTGCTTCGGTTTGGTAAATTTTACCTGTTCAGACATAATGTTCATATTTTTGCAGAGATGCCACTTTCAAGGAAAACGCTGAATTCAGCAACTTTTTGCTTTTCCAAATTTATGTTTTTAGTTATTTTTCATTATTTAAGCGTGGATTGGGGTTTTCCTTCTTCCGGTTTTTTCCTTCGTCCGCCAGGTTAAAAGGATTCTGAGTGATGCGTCTTTTAATTTTTATAAGCTTATCGTATAGAAATTAACCTGCGGTTTTTCCTTAAATTCCCCTGTCCTGTTGGTAAAATACGTATTTTTCCTAAATGCAAAGCATTACGCTTCGTTCTTGTAAAATGAAATACCAGTGGTAATTATCACAAAAATGACAATGACAAATATCCTTTCCCACAATTTTATGAACTGCCCCTTTTTTTAATTTATTTTTTGTGAAAAATGCCTAAATTGCCGAACTTACAATCTGATAGCTCAGTAACTGAAGGAAATATTAATGTCAAGAAAAGCTAAAAGTTTTTATTTTCCAACTATAATAAATTTTATATAAATCTCAAATTTTGATAGCTACTTGATGTTCAGAAAATAAAAGGGAATCTCCAAAAAAACTTCAACTAAAAAACCACCAGTTTTAAAAAGAGTACGATCCGTATAAAGTTAATAAATGTTAAGAGAGCACCAAGTATACTCAGTGCGTCTTTTCCCCCCTCCTGCCCCATTGCAAACTTGGTCCCATTTCTTCTACAATGTCAAAAGAAAATATCAGTTTTTTTTCCCACCATCAACCTCAAACAGCCCAATATAATTTATGTCTTTCATGCTAGAGGGCTAATGCAATAATTACTGCCCGGGTTCAAACCACCCCCTCATAACGTGATACAACCAGAGCCGCGGGACCGTCCTATGGTCTTTAGTACACTTCTTCCCTGTAGGGTAGCTCACAGAAAACTGGTACAATACCCAGAAACATACGTGAGTTAGACTATCCCAGAACTCATAACCAACATACCTTCTATCGAACAGTCGACTGCAGATCCGTCGAAACACATTTCATGGGAAGACAATTGATGTTACAAGGATATTGGGCTTTATTCCTTATTGAATATCATCTCAACAACATGACATCAAGCAAGAAACAAACGCAACAAGAAATATACAAATTTGAAAATTATTTATTTTTAACAATGTTTTAAATAACTAATTCTTAACACTTTCTAATTCCAAACTCAAACGGCCAATATAACCTTAAGAACAATGCAGTTGGATATTTAAATCAACACTTTGGTCTAATGATTATGGTTTCCTTTAATGAAATGTCACAAAACGTTCTCAACCAAGAAATTAGGAATTAAGAAATGGGGACCAATATTTGCCAATGGGGCAGACGCACTTGAGTATACTTGGTGTCTCTCTTAACATTTATTAACTTATACTTGGCGTCGTACTCTTTTTAAAACTTGGTGGTTTTTTACGTTGAAACGTTTTTTGTATATTATAATATACAACGAAGTACAAATCAGGTGATATTACACGCAAAGTGAAAAGTTTCGCAAAAGGCGAGTTGGCAGCAAAATGTCGAGTTATGTTAGATTTATGGCGATAGAATTTCTGAGCGTGCTACAAGTGCTGATGAATTCTGTTCTAGAGTTTTAGATTTATCTTGTCAGCATGAGAATCAAACTTCTCCCGGGCAAAGCTGGCACTTTTGCGGGTGTTGGAGTATGAATTTTGCATATTGAGTATTTTCCACGAGATGACAAAATTGTTTTTTTTTTTTTTGGTCTTGCCATTCCCAAATTGTATTTGCTCAATGCTGCTGTGGATAAATCGCTTACTGCCTTATTTTGAAGGACGTTCGGGTGGTTATATTTCTTTTTTTGAATCCTGTCTCGCAAATTCCGACATATTTCGTTTCTCTCTGTTAGATGAACCGTTGCTCGGTATCCGAAATGGCGTTGGGGCATGGTTTGTTTTTAGCACAACTGCAAGAATTTACAGCTGGTATCTGGTGGTCACAAAAGATACGCCTTGTTTGTGGGCGTTCGATCACTTAGCCCATTGTCCATACAGCTATAGCTGACCTTGGCTGTATTTCTTAAATATTTTATGGCAAGTTTGATCCTTTTGGGAGAGTGCTTATCTATGAGTTTTTTCAAGAATGTTTTAATAACAAATGTTAGTGCAACGGTTTTGCTGAATGGCGGGTTATACCATGTAATCTTGCGGCTACGTTTTCTTTTTCTTTGGTTCCCTCGCGGTTTTTTTCCGAATTTCATTTCATAATTCTACCCGCCTTGTCTAAAAGCGTTTTGATAAGTTTTGACGGTGCTTGAGAATTCCTGCTCGTTGCTGGATTGTTAGAGATGCGCGGTTGACGGAAGTTGGGATAGCTTTAGTAATTGTGGGTGGGTGATTGGATGGATTGTACATAAATGTTTAGTTTTGTTGGGTTTCTCGTAAGGTCTATACGAGTTGTTCGTCAGGTTAAACGTAAGGTTCCAGTAAATTGCGATTGAAAAAAATACCCGATTGTGTTGTTATGCGGAGACCCATTTTAGAGAATTCAGCAAGTAAGCGTTTGGCAATACGCGTTGGCTTTTCGTCTTAGATTGTTTCCTTAAAATGGCCAAGGCCATCGTCTCTGTATAATCCGAGGTCATTGGGGTCCACCATATGGGAGATCTTTGTTCAGTAGTTTCCAATGGCCGACTAGTTCACACAAATCTCGCACCTTCAGACGCCCCATGGTTACGTCAAATAAATGGGGCGCTTGATTTGTGCCAGGGAGAGTTGTCGTTAAAAAATAGCAATGTTTTTCCTTGAGTGTCATATGATTTCCAAATACATCCAAAGCTGAAATTGGAACAATTAGCAAGCGTATTCTCGATCGCATCAATACTGAACTGAACTTTTTTGAAAGCAACTAAGGTGCAGCAATGGAAGAATCGCCTCAGCCGTCATAGAAATAGTTCACCAAATCACCCGCAAAGACTTGTGCTCCTTCCCTCATATTCGACGTAGATAATTCTCAAGCCCTCTATCCACACACCGAAAACTCCTCTCAGATGTCAATTCAATTTGCCGCCCGCCCAAAAAACCTCTATCTCAGATATGGACAAGGAAATCATATCACACTCAAGGGAACACTATAGAAATGTGCCTTCTCTAATTGGTTAAACCACCATCAAACATGTCCCATTCACAGCATTTGCATAATTACAAGACCCATAGATTGTTCGTCCCAACTACAAAATATCAACAACCATCACCTGGCAGAGCAAAAACCTGCCCTCATAATGGAGGATGTTTGTCAACGCATTCCAAAAGGAGCTTAATAAAGGGCTACAACCGTTCCAATGATACCATCAGGGAGGGGGATGCTTTTAGAAGTTTACCAGGACCTTGACCGTGTTGATGCCACTAGAAATGCATCAACACCAACATCAACCAGTCCATCGTTGTTCATACCTCAAAGACATGTGAAAAGAAAATATATACACCCAGATTGTATTTTCAAACATTTTATGGCCCTTTTTAATTATATTTTTTGTGAAAAGGACCTTAAAATTGGGGCCACGAAACTTTAAAATCTGAATATCTCAGAACTGAAGGCAATATTAATGTCAAAAAACGTAAAAGTTTTATTTTCCAACTATAATTAAATTTATATTAAAATCTCAAATTTTGGATTAGGCTATTGAGTCACAAAAATAAAGGGAAATCTACCAAAAAAACGGTCAACGTAAAAAAACACAAGTTTTAAAAAGAGTGACGAGCCATATAAAGTAATAAATGTAAGAGAGCACCAAAGTATACTCAAGGCGTCTGCCCTTGGCAAACTTGGTCCCATTTTTCTACAATGCAAAAGGAAAATATCAGTTTTCCCACCATCAACCTCCAAAAGCCCAAATATAATTTCGCTTTCAACTGCTAGAGTTGCTTGCTAATGAATAATGCCGGGTCAATAACAACCCCTCTTTCATACGTGAGACAACCAGAGTAGTGGGACCTTCCTATGGTCTTAGTACCTCGTCCTTGTAGGTATCTCACAGAAAGGAGTGGTACAATACCCAGAAAAATACGTGAGTTGTTATCTATCACAGAACTCATAACAAACATTACCTTTAGAGAACAGTCGACTGCAGATCGTCGCCACACATTTTCATTGGGAAGACAATCGATGTTACAAGGAGATTGGGCTTTATTCCGTATTGAATACTCTCACAACAACAGACATCAAGCAAGAAAACAAAACGCAACTAAGAAATACAAATTTGAAAAGTATTCAAGTCAGACCAAGCAACCGCCATTTCCACAGAAATAGGGAATACTAATCCAAACTCAAACTGCCAATAAAAAATTAAGAACAAATTTGCAGTTGGATTTATTTAAATCAAAATTTGGTTAATGATTATGGTTTCCTTTAATTGAAATGTCACAAAACGTTCTCAACAAAGACTAGGAATGAAGAAATGGGACCAAGTTTGCCAATGGGGGCAGACGCACTTGAGTATACTTGGTGCCTCTCTTAACTTTATTAACTTTATACGGCGCGTACTCTTTTTAAAACTGGTGGTTTTTACGGTGAACGTTTTTTGGTTTAGATTATAATATAAACGAGTACAAATCAGGTGATATTACCCCACCGCCCCCAAAAGTGAAAAAGTTCGCAAAAGGCGGTTGCACAGCAAATGTTCGAGTGTTATGTTAGAGTTTATGGAGATAGAATTTCTGAGCGTGCTACCAAGTGCTGTGATGAATTATGTTCTAGAGTTTGAGATTTGTTCTTGTCAGCAGTGAGAATAAAAAACTCTCCAGAGGCAAAGCTGGCACCTTTTGCTGGTGTTTGTTGGAGTATGATGTGGCATATGTAGTATTTTCCACCTGAGATGACATAATTGTTTTTTTTTGTCTTTTAATTCCCAAATGTATTGCATACAATGATGTGGAGAGAGAATCGCTTATGCTATTTGAAGGACGGTCCGGTGGTATATAGTCTTTTTTGAAATCAGTCTCGCAAATTCCGACATATTTCGTTCTTCTCTGTTAGATGAAACCGTTGCTCGGTATCCCCCCCCGATGCTTGGGGCAGGGTTGTGTTGTTTTGGTTGTTTTTAGCACAACGCAAGCTTTAAAGGCTTGTATCGGGTGGGTTCAAAAGGATAGCTGGTGTGGGCCCGTCGAATCCTTAGACACATGTCCATACGCTATAGCTGACATGGCTGTATTTCTATTAAATATTTTATGGCAGTGTGATCCTTTTGGGAAGTGCTTATCTATGAGTTTCAAGAATGTTTTACCAATGTTAGTGTCAACGTTTTTGCTGAATGGCGGGTTATACCATGTAATCTTGCGGCTACGTTTTCTTTCTTTGGTTCACTGGCGGTTTTCCGAAGTTCCAGTTCTAATTATACCCTGCCTTGTCTAAAGCATTTTTGATAAGTTTTGACGGTGCTGTTGAGAATCCTGATCGTTGCTGGGATATGTTAGAGAGGCGCTGGTTTTTGACGGAAGTTGGTGAAAGTGGGATAGCTTTAGGATTGTGGGTGGGTGATGGATTGGTGGACTAATGTGTTGTAGGGTTGTTGGGTTTCTCGTAAGGTCTATACGAGTTGCTCGTCAAGTTGAACGTAATGTCGAGAAAGGTGGCCATTGAAATGCCCGATTGTGTTGTTATGCGGAGACCCATTTTAGAGAATTCAGCAGATAAGCGTTTGGCAATCGCGTTGGCTTCGGTCTTAGATTTGTTCCTTAAAATGGCAAGGCCATCGTCTCTGTATAATCCGAGGTCATTGGGGTCAACAATATGGGATATCTTGTTCAGTATGTAAATGCCGACGAGTTCACAAATCTCGGCACCTTCAAACGACCCCATGGTTACGTCAAATAAATGGGGGTCGCTTGATTTGTGCCAGGGAGAGTTGTCGTTAAATAGCAATGTTTTCCTTGAGTGTCATATGATTTCCAAATAACATCCAAAGTCTGAAATTGGAACAATTAGCAAGCGTATTCTCGATCGCATCAATACTGAACTTTTGAAAGCAACTAAGGTGCAGCAATGGAAGAATCCCTCAGCCGTCATAGAATAGTTCAACAAAATCACCCGCAAAGACTTGTGCTCTTCCCTCATATTCGACGTAGATGAATTCTATCCCTCTATCACAGAAAAACTCCTCTCAGATGCAATTCAATTTGCCGCCCAAAAAACCTCTATCTCAGATATGGACAAGGAAATCATATCACACTCAAGGAAACACTTATAAGAAATGTGCATTCCTATTGTTACCAACATCAAACATGGCCCATTCACAGCATTTGCAGAATTACAAGACCCATAGATGTGTTCGCCCAAACTACAAAATATCAACAACCATCACCTGGCAGAGCATAAACCTGCCCTCATGATGGAGGATGTTTGTCAACGCATTCCAAAAGGAGCTATAATAAGGAGCTACAACCGTTCCAAGGATACCATCAGGGGAGGGGGATGCTTTTAGAAGTTTACCAGGACCTTGACCGTGTTGATGCCACTAGAAATGGCATCAACACCAACATCAACCAGCCATCGGTGTTCATCACCTCAAAGACAATGTGAAGAAAATATATTAAACCCAGATTGTATTTTCAATACTCATTGCTACCCACTGCGTTCAAAGGAAGCTGTATCCTGAGTTGTGTGACCGTCAGCTTGAGTTATATGGATTTTGCCTTCTTTGTTGCAGAAGATGCAATGTGTGATATAATTTCCTCTGTTGTTTTTGAGCCTGATGAACGTCGATAGCTAGACGGTTAAGGTTTTTTGGTAAACTTCTAAAAGCACCCCGATGGGATCCATGGAATAATTGTAGCTACTTTTGGAATGTGTTGACAAACATTGAGAGCAGGTTTATGCTCTGCCAGGTGAAAGTCTCTGATATTTTGTAGATTGGACAAATGCCCCTCTGGGTATTGTAATTCTGGAAACGCTGTGAATGGGCCATGTTGGATATTGGCAACATTAAGAATGCACATTATTTCCCTCTTCAGTGCAGAGGCGCTCGCTGGAGGTCTAGTTCCTTTTCTCCTACTCAATATTTATATTTGACTGTTAAATAAAAGGGAAATATATTGAACATTGAACAGGACATGCTGAACATCACTTTCAAAGACAAGACGACGAACAACTTGGGTAAAAGAACAAACACAAGCTCTGGACGTTTTAGAGACAGCCAAAGAAATGGAAGTCCACAGGACGGCAAAGTCCTCCTCCTATTATACAAGTCCGCAGCGGTCGCACAAGTGGAAGCTGAAACATTTCAGCATCCCCAACGCACGACAGGTGCAGACGGCTCGTTTTGTTACCGCCTAATTGCACGATGCGACCTGATGCAATGCGCAATACAGGGTACTTATTTTACCATAACCGTCCATGATATCCATGGAACAGTTGTAACTCCTTTTGGAATACATTGACAAACATCTTCCATCATGAGGGCAGGTTTATGCTCTGCCAGGTGATGGTTGTTGATATTTTGTAGTTTAGACAAACGCTTCTGTGGGTCTTGTAATTCTGCAAATGCTGTGAATGGGTCATGTTTGATGTACAATAGGAATGCACATTTCTTTGCTGTAATGCATTTTAATGGGGAAAAGCCCACTTGGCGGCCATTTTGAATTCCATTTTCTATTTAAAACGTGAATAAAATTATTTAGGCACAGGTGTATTATCAGTCTGAATCTGTCATTGAAACTTCTCGACAATTAAGTTTTTATATCTTGTTTTTTAATGTATTTTAGTAAAAAAACGTCTGTATTGTCCTTGATTGTCCGCCGATGGCAGGTTGATGTTGGTGTGGATGCCATTTCTAGTGGCGCTAGACGGTCAAAGTCCTGGTAAACTTGTAAAAACACCGCCCCTCCCCCAATGGTATCCTTGAACGGTTGTAGCTCCTTTTGGAATGCGTTGACAAACATCTTCCATCATGAGGGCAAGTTTATGCTCTGCCAGGTGATGGTTGTTGATATTTTGTAGTTTGGACGAACGCATCTATGGGTCTTGTAATTCTGCAAATGCTGTGAATGGGTCATGTTTGATGTTGGTAACAATAGGCAGTGATAGGAATGTACATTTTTTTGCTTTTTCAGTGCTGGCGATTTCCTGGAGGGCAAGTACCTTATCTCTGACTCAAAACTTGACTGTTAAATAAGCTACTGTAGGACCCAGGGGTTACTCACATTGAAAGGTGGTATGGGTATGTGCCGCCCATAAGACCCTCATTTTCAAACCGATTTTCCGTTCCACAGACTCCCATATTTAATTCCAGAGACCCCCACATTTTATGTAAAAATCTGTTCTTCACCACATTTTACTTAAAATACCTCAATTTTGATCAAAATCAAGCTCAAAAACCCTTGTTTCTGACAAGAAACTACCCAAATACAAGCTATTATATAGTAACTAGCAATGTAAACCTATATATAAATATATATATATATATATATATATATATAAATATATATATATATATATTTATATATATATACACTGTAAAAAAATACTGTAAATTTTTACAGTGAAATCCTGGCAGCAATTCTGCCAACAAATTACCGTAAAATTTACAGTATACTGTAAAAATTAATTTAATCAAAACGCTTAAAAATATATATATTGGTGAGTTATTACTGAGATTGTGAATGTGTGGAGAATATGAAAGCACTGACGAACACCCTAACTTAGTAGGCCTATCCACAATTTTTTACAGTGCATATACTGTAAAATGTACAGTTTGTTGTAAAATGTATTACATCAAACAGTAAACGATACAGTAAATTTGAATGAAAACCTGTAAAAGCTATATTTTTACGGGGTTTTGTTGGCAGAATTGCTGCCAGGATTTTCCTGTAAATTTACAGTATTTTTCCCTGTATATTTTAGTACTTAATGGTATAATTGAAAAATTCATAGTAATGTATAATGATGTTGTTACTCATTAAATTTCGAATAGTCTTCACTTTTAGATTTTGTCATTATAGGCCTGGAAAATTGGACATAAAATTTACAGTATTTTCCTGTATTCCAAATTACAGCCAAATACTGTAAGTTTTGACAGTATTTTCCTGTAAATTGCACTGTAAATTTTTACAGTGTATATATATATATATATATATATATATATATATATATATATATATATATATATATATATATATATATATATATATATATATATATATATATATATAGCATCAAAGCTTTGACGCCCCATTGTGTCAACATGTAGCTGTCCTACAAGTTCTCATCAGCCAATACCTCGATGGAATTTTCTCACCTCTTGTTCAAAGTCTACCTACCTATATCAAAGAACACTCCCGAGCGCCATGTCTTCAAGAAGTTCAAATTTACTTTCTGGTTCACATCGTTTATATTTACAATGGATATAACCTCGCTGTATACGTCTATACCCATCCGTGATGGCCTTAGTGCTCTCCGTTTTTTTCTTGACCAAATCATAACACTTCTATTTTCCACCGCCACTCTATTAAGATTAGCTGAACTAGTACTTAACACAGCGACATTTGAATTTGATGGCAGCTTCTTTCGCCAAATATCTGGTGTAGTGATGGGAGCCCGGATGGGCCCAGCCTTTGCATGCCTTTTTTGTGTTGGATTTTTTTGAGGCCGCAGATCTTCGACGCCTCCCTGGGCACAACCTGAGCTTTCATGGCGCTATTAACTATTGGTGGGAGCAGCATCCTTGTTCTATTGAGGACTCGGGATTTTTCATTGCCTATGTCAATAGCTATCATCCGGCAATTAATTTTCGTCAGACGTGTCTACACTATCTTTCATTTCTGGTAGTACTTTTGGTCTATCCTCACGGTGATAATCTAGCCCACAAGGTTTTTTAAGCCCCTAACGACGCACATACCTTTTTAACGACGTATCATTCATCCCATCCCCCTACCTGCAGGAATAGTATTCCATACTCACAGCTTTATCGTTTGAGGCGTATCTGCAGCGATAACGAAAATGTTCGTGAACGTGCTGTTGAGATGATGTCTTTCTTCCATTCTCGCGGTTACCCAAGATCAGTTACCGACTCTGCTCTTAGTCGTATCGCTAAGAAATATCTAAGAAGCTGCTCTTGAACAATCCACTGAATCCACTAGCAATAGAGTTCCACTTGTGCCTCACTTATCATTCAGTAGGCTACTACTAAGATCGCCAAAGTTGTCCGGAAGAACTTTTTATTCTTCAAGCTGATGTCTCAACTGTTAACTTTTGCCGGCCCCAACTCTTTGTGCGTACCGTCCCGATAAGAACATACGCGATCAGCTTGTGCATTCTACTCTTCAGTCAGCCGCTCCAGTTCTGGATCCATAAACACTGCAAAAGGCGCAGGTGTAAGACTTGCGATCACATCTCCTCTATGGACTTCATTGCTGGTCCTGCAGGAACACATGTCGACAGTAAGGAACTCATTCACTTGACATTTCTAACTTGATCTATTCAATTATTTGCACCAAATGTAACCTTCTATATATTGGCGAGACCAAACGACGTATGGCCGATCGTTTTTACTGAGAGCATTTACGTTCGATCCGGTCTTATTAAACTTCCGGACTACCTAGTTGCCAACCATTTTGCACTAATCCAGCAAGGATGACATACAAAATCAACAGGCGTTTCACTTTTACATGGTTCAGATCAAGTTCGAAAAGACACTGAACGACGAATCATACATATCTTGGCCTACACTCCCACCAGCAGGACTTTAATGCGCTTCACTGAATTCAAGAAGAAGTAATGTTTTGCCCCGCATTATGCGTCGTCTATTTTAGACTCTTTTTCTTGCAGGCAAGTTTGTTTTAACAGGCATCACCTTCCCATTTTAAATACATTTCTGTTTTATTTCGTACGTAGTGATTCTCTTGTTTATATTGTGATTTCTCCCACGTCCGGGGGTCTGTAGTCTATCTCCTTTGTTCATTCTAAGTGCGTCGTCTGGTAAGGCCGTAGAACCGGTTACAGTATGTGTTGCGGGACCAAAACGCCCAAACCCCCCTCCACGTGGGACCAGACGGATAGCCCAGGCTTCCTACCAGTGTCGTTCCAGCACTTTTAATGATCTGAATTTAAGGCTACCAAGCGTTCGCCCAGGCATGGGTTTACAGCTGGTTATACCAGCAGTTACTCGAGCATGGATGCGGGGCTGGAGACGGTCTAGTTCCCAGCGGCTCGAGCTTTGGACACGAGGCCGGAGACAGCTAGGGTGTGAACTAACGGGGACATTAGGGTTAGTGGCCTGATACCTAGATTGACAAGTTATTGCACCCAGCACTATTGAACGCGTGGATTCACCAGCGACTTTGGAGCTTGGAGGAAAATTAAGGCTTGGAGAAATCTTGGGAAACAGGCTGGTGGCTCCGTAAAGATACCGGTTTTTCTATGTTTTGGGATGCAAGTTGCAGCGTTCTTGCAGGACCGACCTGTCTACATTGTCCTACATCTGAATATTAATTACGACGTAATGCCGAATTCACACCGTAGTTGGCCTTTTGGCGCAAAATAACTAATAAGTGGAAGGCGCCATTCAACATAACCAACCAACCAACCAACTAACTTACCACTAACTCATCTCAATCAACAGAAGAAGGGCGATGCCGAAACCGTTGTGAATTTACTCTCATGTTTTTACGGCAATATTTATGACCAACTGTTTTTTATAATTTTGTATATATATAATTATATATATATTATATATTATAGAATCCTAGTGAGGTTAACTTTTTCAGATTTTAAGACTTTAAGACTTTACGTCGGAGTCCTTTAATTTTTGTTAGACAGTGCTCAAATCAGTATAAAAGTTCACGATATTTCGGGGTCTATTAGTGCCCCTCTCACAAACAGGTTAAGAGAATGTGAGTGTTGTCGGAAATGCGAGAACGCCAGGTTTTGGTTGAACGCGTGGGTGAAAAGCGGGAACAGACAGCCATCCAAGTATCATAAATGTGTTCAGAAAAAGTTATGTGGCATTTTTTGTTAAAAGCTGGCAACAATGTCAGATAAACTGCTCATATGGTTATAGTTTTCTCATAATATTTGTTGCCAAAAAATACAAATTTATTTTTTTGGCCTTTTTTGGGGGCCAAAAAGATGATTTTGGCCCAAAATATTATTTTTTAGAAAAAAAATTTTTGATGTATTTGATATCATTCAGAACAGCTTTAAATCAGAAAATTACCACTTTTAAAGTAATTTGGACTATATTTACGTCTTAAATAACAATTAAAATAATAAAATAAGAAAATAAAAGATTCCAGAGCATTTAAAAGTCAGGTTTTCTCAAATGTTATTTGAACTTATGATGCACATAACATGTTTAAAGTAAAGCACAAAAGCATCAAAAACCACATTAACACTTTTCTGTTTGACCTACAGTGTGAATGATTTACTTTTAAGTGAAATTACAGTAAGTGTTTAACTTTAAAGGGGCAAACTAGGATATGTTACAATGACTGTTTATAATCACCTCGGATAACATTCACATATGATTTTGGCCCAAAAATTTGGATTTAGTCATAATTAACAATAATGTAGTAAAAAAACAAGGAAAATAAAAGCTTTCCAGAGCATTTAAGATCATTTGCACCTCAACATAACTTATATTTGAACCAATGATTTAAAACATGTTTAAGTAAGGCACAAAAATCCAAACATGTTAAACTGTTTTGACTGACGCTACCTAAATATCATGCTTTCAACTTTTTAATTAGAAATAAAGCTACATATTTTTTCCCATGTACGGAAACTCAATATTGGAGAACCCTCAACAGGCATTTATTTTATTTTGCTAAAGTCCATTGCATTCACTGACTCGTTTTCTCTAATTAATTAATTCTAATCCGATTTTTGAAAAAGGTCCTTTAGCAAAACAATATTCCAAACTTTGTCTTTGTGTTCCTATTTCAGAGGATCTGGTAGGATACCAAGAAGTTACCCACTGAGTTCGACGACCCCTGACTGCGCACGCATCGGTGCATGAGCTAGAAACACTGACTTCTGGATCCTTTTGGTATGCTCTTTCCGCCGGTTGACTTCCACGGCGGGAGAGCGAACCCGTGAGCCCCTCCTGGGCGGCGCAGCGGCCCGGACGGAGGGGAGCTCGGCTTGAATGGTCAGTATACGGAGATTATGGTGAGTGGTCTCTCCCCCGGGGGAGAGGGGAATCACCTACATCTCCTAGTAAGTTCCCATTCAAGCCTGAATTATGCCACAGATTGCAACTGGTAGAGTCAACCCGTATACCAGAGTGCTCGGGCCAAAACGGCAAGCGGGCATGGTGATATGACCTCGCCGGGAGAAGGTTGCACAAACCACTAATAGAATAGTTTTTTTGCACTTATCGATTCATGTGTAAAGTGCTACTGGGAGCTGTGGCTACTGGAGAGATGTGGATGTGCTGCACTGTGGTGACGAGGAAGCTGATGACCGGATCCTAGCTGCCGTCGATACGCTGCGTACTAGGATATCTCGGAGATAAACTTGTTTGAATGTCATAAAGGACAAGCCCATCCATAGTCCTGAACATCTTGTTAGAACTCCCCGTAGGATGCCGCCAAGCGCCGCCTGAGATCTTACGTTCTGAGCTCCTAATTGCGGTCCCCGTCAGAGGATCTCCGTACTAGCTAGCTCTTCCTTTCTGACTGCCACGACCATCTGGCTAATGTCGTCTTTGAGGCGGGCCGAAACGGTTCTGAGTTGTGAGGAAAAGCTGGTCATGATCCCCCCTTTAGGGCTTTAGTCTGCTGAGTAAACTTTCAAGGCTCTAACTGGACCAGGGTCCCTTCATCGCTGGAACCTGAAGTTTGTCGGAGATCTGGGAGGATGATCGGCTGTGGAAGCTGAAGCTGATAAGATTGATTCTTGGCCAGGTAACCTGATCGGGGAGAAGGGGAGCGGGGTTCCCTGTGAAGGTGAGGTGATTCTCCGCTAATAGACAGAGCATTGATATCCTATACTCTCGCTGCCTGATGCCTGCGCGACAAGGAAGAGAGTCTTCTGGGTGGTGTCCGCTGAGTGCAACGCCTGGTAAGAGCTCATAAGGAGGACTGTTTAGAGATGCTGGAGGACTGGTGGCAGGTCCCATGCTGGCGCTAAAGAGCGTTCGGACGGCCGTCGATGTAGCATTCCCTTGATGCGATTAATGAAGCGCTGGTGATCTAGACACGGTGATGCTCCGGTAATGCCTCCACCCAATCCCAGATGAATGGCTCCTACTGAAGTGTGGCAACTCCTGACTGTGCCTGGGTTTGCTCCATCTTCGAACACCTGCATCAGGACGTCCGCCACCTCCTTTAGAGTCGCTCGCAGAGGGTCCACTTCGGTGATCCCTGCACCAGTTCCCGTACTTGCCAGTCGGAATTATAAATCTTCCTTGTTGTACTCTCCTTGCCTCTCCCGCCAGATGGGCAGCTTGGGTCGAAAGGCCTGCTGCTCTTATGGGGTGGACTGGATAAATTTGCCTGCGTCAGGTTGATCGCCCTCAGAGTCTCCATCGGAAGGAGACCCCCCGGAGTCCTGATCAGGTCCTTCCTCATTGGCAAGTCACGGGTTGCGACAGCAAGCGACAGGAGTCTGTGGAAACCATTGTGCCGAGGCCAATTCGGGGCACACCGAATCATTCCCCCCGGCATTTGCTTGTCCTGGTGAACTTGAGAAGAACTCGAGGAACTAGTGGCTATCCGAGGGAAGGCGTATACTGTACTCCGTCCCACTCCATGTCATGGCGTCCCCTGGTGAATGCCGCGGGCCGCTGGATCCCTGGCCCACAAGCAGTATTTCGGGAGCTGGGCGTTGAGGGTTTGCGAACAGGTCCACGTGGGGGTTTTCCAGCCTGTTGAAAACTATTCTGCATACCTTGGGGTTTGGTGCCACTCCACCGACGACCCGCGGACTCTCGATAGCGC
The DNA here is from genome assembly GCA_023653785.1 of Ophioderma brevispina. Lineage (NCBI taxonomy): Eukaryota > Metazoa > Echinodermata > Ophiuroidea > Amphilepidida > Ophiodermatidae > Ophioderma > Ophioderma brevispina. The sequence continues at coordinate 17,023 of JAMKCH010018914.1, forward strand.
CCGACTTCCCTATGTCCTTCCCGATAGGGCATCTGCCAGGGTGTTGTCTTGCCCGGGAGTTGAACGGCTGTCATGGTGATCCGTCATCGGAGACACCACTCCAGGAGTTTGACGTCTGTTAAGGCAAAGGGTGCGACTCCTGGTTCCTCCCTGCTTGTTTATGTGGTAGACGACCGACATGTTGTCCCACTGGACGTGGCCTTCCTTGATAGATGGAGCGTCTGTCTCAGCGCCAGAAGAACTGCCCCAGCTCCAACGTGTTGTGTGATCCTGGGCCAGCTTCCCTTGTCCAATTCCCTGAGAGGCGAATGTATCCTACGTGGGCTTCCCCACCCGCTCTTGACGCGTCGTCTGGAGAATGAAAGATGAGGATAGTTTTCAGTAACAAGTTAGTTTTTATACATCGCATACAGTAATGGATAAACTTACCGAGGAAAGCCTTAATTGTCCCTATATTTGCTATCTGTGTGGGTGAACAAAGTAAGTTATCAATTAAAGCATTATAGCAATACAATAATGTGTTTTTCATTTGTGAAAATCAGGGACATTAATTCCTTTGGCCAAGCTTTTTACAACAAGTTACTGAACCTCTTGATTATTAAGTAATCTGTAACTTATACTAGGCTGTTAAGATGCTATTTTATATTAATAAAAAAGTAAAAGAGTAAATAATATTAAATTAATGTTACGATCTTTCGTAAGGTCTTGATGTCCCCTGTCATTAAGTCAGCTGGATTTTTACTTCAAATTAACATAATTTGGAGGCAAAGTGTCGTAAAAGCCATAATACCTCTTTAATTGTCTTTGTTTTTTTTTCTACTTGATTGGTTAATTATAAAGGACCCAAGTGTATCGGGCGGGCGCGTTTTCAAATTGTTGTCGAAAGCTGATTTTTACCTAAGCTATGTTGAGTTATCAAGTACATTACAGGGAAATTAGCAAATAAATTTTCAGTCCAACATCACAATTTTGAATTATCTCCCTGTTGAACTAACAATTATTTTAACATACCCTAGACTGCTCCGTTAAAGGTGCGTGTTCCGATCTTCTTCGGGACCCGCCCTGATTTTACCCCTGAATAGTAATGATTTTGATATCAGATGAAAGGCCTTATTTTTTCTCATTATCGTCCTGAAATTTGAGCCCATCAACTCCATTTCATTCTCAAGATTACACAGAAAAACCGCCGTTTTTTAGTGGTTAACCAAGCCATCAATATTAGCACAGTATTGAATAGTGCTTTACAACATACATATTGCGTCTACCATCAACACCGCAAAGTTTGTTCCCACGGTACTTGACTGGGTGTATGTGCAAGCCAGCTTCTCATATCAAGTAGAGAAACAATAAACATAAATCGGAAGAAGCACTTTAAAAAGGTAACCCATCTTTATTTTCTTAGTAAAAAGTGGAGAGCATTGTATTTTAGGTCATCAAACTGTTTTAAAACATGTTTTAATGATTTTTGTTGCTTAACTTAACGATAGTCTTTCTAAATAGTGAGTTTCAAATAATACAATTATTATTAGAAAATACCTTAATGCTCTGGAATGTTTTTATTTTCTTTTTTTTTTTACAACTACATTACTTTGTTAATTATACTATAATATAGCCCATAACAAAGGATACAGTTAAAATCAAAAATCCAATTCCGGACCAAAATCATTATGTGAATGTTTTTCCGATGATATAGCAATCCTTGTAACATATCCTAGATTTCCCCCTTTAAAGTTAACACTACTGTAATTTCTACTAAAAGTAACCGATTCACCTTAAGGTCAAACAGAACTGTGTTAATGTGTTTTTTCTGCTTTGTGCTTCAACCTTAACATGTTATGTACATCATTATTTTTGAAAAATATTTTGAGCAAATGACCTTAAATGCGCTGGAATCTTTTAGTTCTTGTTTTTACCTACTTAATTATTTACTTATGACTAAAATATAACCCATCATTGGTTAAAACTGACTTTCATCATCTAAAACTACATGTCTTCTAGTTACCAAATACAGTGAAATCAGAAAATCCAATTTTTCGACCAAAATCAACTCATGTGCAATGTTCATCCGATGATATACCAATCATTGTAACATATCTTAGAGAACTAACAAACATATTTATTGATCCACAATCATACATCGGTATAAACATATTACATACATAATGATATATAATATTTTGTTACAGAAATATAATGAAGTGGGACGAGTAAACTGGAAAGTAAGCCAAATAAAGTCCTGTCAAGTGCCAGACTCTGTTTCTATTAATTGTTATTTAGAAATAGTGACTTTTTAAATTAAATTTAAACGAATGAGTATTTGTTTTTTTTTTTTTTTTTGAGGTTTTTTACATTTGATGGAATGTTATTCCTTGTTTCACTCCAATTGTAAATATAGATTTACCACTAACCAAGTTTAATATTAGGTATTTGAAAGTCTGTTGCATGTCTTGTAGAATAAGTGTGATTTAGCATTTGTTACGAACTGTTTGTCATGTGGAGGGCAACTGTTGTTCTGTATTTGTACACGAATGTTCCACTCGTATTTTTACACAAATCCATTATTTTAGTGGTTATATTTAACAAAGCAAAGGATTAAGATGCACTTCTGTAATCACTGTTTCTCACTGCTCCATGCCGCTTTGCGGTATGTCTCAGTTTTTTTCAATTTCAGTGTTGCATGCACTTGCCCCTTTAAATTATCACTACTGTCATTTCTACTTAAACTAAAATCATTCACACTTTGGTCAACAGAATGTGTTAATGTGTTTTGATGCTGTTGTGCTTACTTTACACATGTTATTGCATCATAAATTCAAATAAACATTTTTGAGAAAAATGACCTTAAATGCTCTGGAAAGCTTTTATTTTTCTTTCTTTTAATTATCTTTAATTTGTTATTTAAGACGTAAATATAGTTCGCAACAATTCTTAAATTTGTAACTTTCTGATAAGCTTGTTTTGAAGATATCAAATCCATCAAAATCTCAAAATCATATTTTTGGTGGCCAAAAATCTTTTTTTTGGCCCAACAAGGCCAAAAAAATAAATTTGTAGTTTTGGCAACAACTCTTATGGGAAACTATACCATATGAGCAGTTGATCTGACATGGTTGCCAGCTTGTAACAAAAATGCCCACATAATTTTTTTCTGAACACATTTATGATACTTGGCTGGCTGTCTGGAAATGCGGCGCGTGGGGGAGAAAACGGGGAGAAGGACCACCTCCTTTACTGAAGGGACATAGATGCATTGTAATGGGGAAAAGTCCACTTGGCTGACATATTGGCTCCATTTTTCGGCCATTTTGAATTCCACTTTATATTTCAAACATATGAATACAATTATTTAGGTACAGATGTATTCATTATCATCTGAAATTTATTGAAACTTCTCGACAATTACGTTTATACCTCTTGTTTTTAATGCATTTTAGTAAAAAACTCTATTCCGGCAGGCATTTTGGACGCCATTTTGAATTTAAAATATGTGAATGAAATTATTTAGGCACAGATGTATTCATTATCAACTGAGAATTTCATCTCATTAGATCTTCTTGACAATTAAGTTTTTAATAACTTGTTTTAATACGTTTTAGTGAAAAACGCTATTCTGGCGGCCATTTTGGACGCCATTTTGAATTTAACACATGTGAATGAAATTATTTAGGCACAGATATGTTGATTATGATCTAATATGTTGATCTCATTGATTTTTCTTGACAATTAAGTTTTTTATATCTTGTTTTAATTCATTTTAGTGAAAAACCCCTATTTTGGCGGCCATCTTGGACGCCATCTTGAATAACCCCCTTGGGGCCACTTTTAAATTTTAGGAACATCCTGATTATGTTTTGGGGTCATAAAAGGACCCAAAAAAGTTGGTTTGGTTTAGTTCTGGGGTGCAAAGGAAGTGGTCCTGGCTCCCCTAGTATTGGGGGTAGGTACTGCCTTTTGCATTGTGAGTGGAATTTGAACTTCTGTTAACAGTTTTGGATAGAGGGAGCGATGTTTGGAGCTATAAATTTGATATGTTATGTGTTGAAGTCTTCTCCAGGGCCGAAAAAGGCTTGTTTGTGTTGGAAGGGATGCGAGTAGATGGTGATTTTGTGTGTGTGTGTGTGTGGCCAAAGGATCGATGTTGTATTGGCCCAGTACATCTCTTCCCTCTACATGTCTAACCCTTGTCGCTATTTGGGTGCACTTATAGGTTGGCCACTTTGAAAGTGATTTTTATTAATCACTGTTTGGTCCTCCCTGCCTGGGTGCACTCTGTAGTTTTTTTTGTTTTTGGTTATTGAAGTTGTGAGAAGGGATGTGTTGTGACCATCCTTCTATAATCAGATGTTTGTTGTTGTTTTTTTTTACAATTTGATAGTGCAATATGTATAGAAGTGTTATGACCATCCTCCTTCGTGAGGATGTTTTACATTTGATTGCGCAATACAGTATTTGTAATAAATTTTGTTTATGTTTGTTTTAATCTGGCAAATAAAATGAAATGAAATTTAGTTAATCCAGCATGTTCTTTACTACTTTATGTTTTAAGTGTAGAATTTTACTGATTTTAAATTCTGCCCGTTGCCAATTAATTATGCTGTTTGTGAGTTTTGTATTTCCCAGTTTAAGTTAATAAAAAAAATAATAAAATCGTGTCTTTTAGGTGTGAAAAGGAAATATACTTCATTTAGTTTTGGCGAGTAACCTTTAATTTAAAACTTAAGATCTCATACGGAAATAGAGGTTGACAAGAACCAGTGTTCTTAATGGAAACAAGAGCTCTTGGCTACGGTCCTAAAGTGGACACATCTTAAACGTGTAAACCCCTGTCTTGAGTAAAATACTGCGATTCGTTTAAACTATAACATCAAACCCATTTAAGGGTGATGTCATCTTTTCATAGAATTCAACCGATAAGATGAAATCCGCCTTACTCACGATCATAATTTAGTCCTGGAGAGAAAGTATTAATAACCAACATTAATTTATAAAAATGTAAAGTGAACGATGCATGTTGATTAGGGGATACAGAGAGTAACGCCAGATAATTAGTCTTTACAAGGGGTTATATTTTTCAAATATTATATGTGTTAAGTATATTTGGCAGCACTATCCCGTAACTTTACGGTTAGCCGTTAATTTACGCCTTTCATTTCAAATTGAAAGAGTTCATGGGAAATCTAGAAAATTATCATCGCCATCCCTACGAAAAAAGTGGGATTCTCAACTGAGGTCTACACTGTTGCTCATAAAGTTGGAATAAGATATTTTTATCACTTTTAATGGAATTATTCTTACAGTGTGAGTTATTTATGACATCAAGGGTGTATACACTACTTGATTGATCAGTCTCTTCCGAACCAGAGAAGATGAGAAAGGAGGTGGTTCGACTGCTACTTCAAAAGATAACCTGTTCAATCGCCTATTCATTAAATCCCAGAAACATTCCAATTACCCAGTTGTCAATTGGTATTTGCACAGGGTCTACACACTATGGTTGTGACCAGTACAGCGAAAGGTACTCGCCTGCATCAGTTATAAACAACGTTGACCCCAAATTTTCAAAATATTTTTGGCACTTTGGACACTTTCTGACACAAAAAAGGATGGTTGAGATGTATTGAAAATGCATTTTTCTAATCATTCATCATATTTAACAGGAAATAACCGGATATTTGTAAATTGGGCTAAAATAATAACATCTTTTATTGACCCCCAAAACCTTGAAATTCAATGTTAGCTTACCGAAAAAGGAGGGAGTTATCGGTTACCGAAAAGTGTCGATTTTGCTATTTCCTTGTCTTCTTTCGTTAAAAAGCCACTGATTTCCTCATTAATTTCGCCAACGATTAAAAATAAATAACCATCAGTCAGAACAACCGCGGAGTTTATTGCCAGCAGAAATCTTTTTAGCTGAAATTAATAGCTATTTTAGTGGAGTGTGTCAATTACTTCCTGTTGTGAAACCTCCCGAACGGCCCAGCTTGAGGCGGTTGAACACATTCTTCAAAGTCCAATCGAGTGGCCCTTGACGTTTCCTAACAATGAGCTAATGAATGAGAGTATCCTGGTTCATTAAATCGGATTGCAACATCGAGCCACCCCCCCCCCTCCCTTTCTTTCTCTATCTTCCTGTTCCGAGCATATCACGATGAACTTAGTCCACAATTGACCATTTACGAACTGTGTTCTTTGCCTGAAAGAAAAGGTCTATTTGAACATCAATGGATTTAAGGTTTTTGTTACAATTTTTTTCACAGTCAGTCAGTTTTACAGATAACACCATTTTTGGGTGGTATCATGCATCGAAATGTTCAATAGTATACTGTTTTAAATTTCAATCAGTCACTAATATCGAGTATGTCCACCCTAGCATGAATCAGTGCTTCAAGACGTCACGGCATACTGTCCCCAGGTTGTTGACGATTGTGGCGCAAAACAAAATTGTAAACTGACATAAGAGGGGGACAGGACACGACATGTCTCCTCTCACCGAACGGTGCGTGTGCTAGTATCGGTATATTGTTTTAGACAGCCGGCCAAAGGACCAAATTATGACTTTTGACGGCGTTATTGTTACAAAGGTCCACCTAGTGGATTCATACCATCATGGGATGTACATCAACTTATGGGGTGTTGGCCTTTCTACATTTTTTATTTTAGGGTAAAAAATTACCAAAAAGTTCAAAATTGTCCAAAAAAAAAAAATAGAGTAAATCATCGAAATGCATTCCTTTCTTCAAATATCTATCAGATCATGTCATTTACCTTCCAAAGGAGTCCATTTTACGTGAATATAATGTAAGTCTTCCAATTTATAAATTGCAGGGGTCAAAATGGCCAAAAAAAGGTCAAACTTGTAAATCGCAATATGTAATCAGTCGGAATGCATTCCTTTCTTCACATAATCTATCATAACATGTCCATTTACCTTCAAAGAAGTGATATTTAAGTGGGAAAAATGGAAGCCATTTTAATGTTTAAATTTTGGGGTCAAAATGACTAAAAAAGATCAAAATTGTCCAAAAATAGGTAAATCAGTCGAAATACATTCATTTCTTAATATAATCGATTAGAACATATCCATTCACCTTCAAAGGAGTCATATTTAAGTGGATAAAATGGAAGCCACTCCGATTTACAGATTTTTTGGTAAAACCTCAGTCCCAATACCTTCGTTTCACAAAAATTTTCAAGGAAACATTTGTCATACATCTCAAGGAAACGTCAATAGGTAGCTTCAGTGCTTGTCATTCTAGTTTTCATATTTTTGAATCAAAATGACCAAAAATACGGTCAAAATTGTCCCAAAATGATGCAGTTAACATTTAGGTATAATGCAACAGTGCCATAGGATACTGTGTATAACCAAAATTCCGGATCCGGAATTTTAAAACAAACTTGTGAAAACTTAGACAAAACAGTTACCCAACACTGCTACACACGGACCACTTTGCCATTTGCTCCTGGAGCATTGTGTACATTCCATATGGCTCCAGGAGCATATTCGACAGGGATATTTTTCCATATTATTTATGCTCCAGTAACATTATAATCGGGGACAGAAACCCCTTGACGGGCGCATACTCTGGGTTCTCTGCGTATTTAGCGAAAAAAATGCACATTGCCTCTATTGGCCCCAGTAAGTGATCTCTGCTGGTGCTGGTTCAAACCCTCCGAAACCACACGCCATATGCGCTTATAGCTTCGCCCCTTTTAAAACCAGGTGGTACGCACTCATCAAAGGGTTTCTTCTTCTTGCCCTCCGAGTATCCGATGCTCCTGGACCATATGCTTCTGGAGCAAATTTCGGTCCAAACACTATACGATTCTCACTCTGAAGGCCAGTGTGTGTAGTTCCCTATGATTTTGGTTTGTAAAAAACAAAACTGCGGCTTTTCTATAATTATATAATCATGAGAAATTCAGCAGCTTTCATTGACACTAATTTTACTTTCAAATTCCAAATGTTTGACAAAAGAATATCGCCTAAAACATGTTGCGCATTGTTTTTAAAAAAGCTTAAAAAGGGGTACTTAGATTATGCCAGATTTTGCCGGCACGATTTCGTGGTGCGCCCCTTTTACGTCAATGTGAATAATACTCAAAGGGGGAAGGACATGCCAACCTACAGCAACAGCGGGGGATTTAAAAAAAAAAAACGCATCAACTTCCGGGTGCTAGTCTTTGGAGCACTGTCAATGTGTGGAAAACTGCCATAATTGAGTTTCGGGTTAATCCACTAACCCCGAAAGGTTTTTAAGTCAATATTGATTCCAAATTAACAAAAATTACTAAGATGTATCGAAGTAAGGTTTAAAAGGTAGATTTGTTATATAACGACAACAGCGACGCTATAGTAAATGCATGTACAGTTCCCCAAATTAAACCGTTTGGAAATCCCCAATGGCCCCAAATCACAAGCAAGTCATGTCCTACTAACCTAAACCGTCAATCCCCCCCTCCTCCACTATTATCTTTGTGCGCTACTAATGGGCAGTATTTAATTAAATTGTAAAATGGCCCAATTCCGTCAGGACCAGACAGACTTAATAATAAACCCTGCACCCCCCCCCCCCCCCCCCCCCATCACAGGCAGAACTGAGTAGCCCTAATTGTTTGTGCAATTTATCCCCACATCAAAACATCTGTTAACACAACACATGCATCATGCATACAACAACACCACAACCACCAACAAAACACAAAAACCCTTCTCCTTTCTATACCTCTTCCGCCTCAACTTGTTTTATGTGCACACATGACAAGAAGTTATCACAGTTCCCTAAATTTCAAGATCAAATTGCAAAACTCAAGTTACACTAGAATTTTCGCGGTTCTCGTCTTTCGCTATTCTGGAGGGGTTTTGGGGTTTGGTTTGGTTCCTCCGGAACCTTATTCGGGCGTCTTTGGCGGATGGAAAAAGGGGTGGGGGCTGGCGTTGTTGAATGACCTTAAATTCAGATCGATTGCGCCGGTAGGAGCGGCTCTAATTTTTTTCAGGTCGGGATGTGGCCCCGATTTGCGAACTTGGGTGCCTGAGACCTTAATTTGTGTGTGTCCCAAATGTAGGGTCTTAGGAACTGAAATTTTGTGAAATTTGCCAGATTGGGGCCGACATTTTAGCAAGTTTGATCTTTTGAAGGCAAAGTTTACCAGAAGGAGACCTTATGACTGAATTGTACTTCAAACTCGGGGTCTCGGGGACCAGTATACTATTAATATACTGTAAATTTTACCAATAATTTTCGGGCATTCTGCCAACAAAGTATTAAATGTTACCGTATACTCTAAAAAGTAATTTACTTAAAACTCTTGGAAATATGTGTATACGGTTGAGGGTTATTAAAGAGCTTGGGGATATGCAGGGATAAAGCAACGGATGACAACACCAACCTAGCAACCCTGCCTGTAATTTAGACCAGTCTATTAAATGTAAATTATACTTTTACGGTAGGCGGATTTAGTTGGTAGAATGAATTCTGCGTATAATACTGTAAATGTACAACAAGTAACAAGATAAATGACGACAGAGCAAAGTACATTTTACTGTTCTTCTATAGTTTACATTCTTACCACTCAAATGAATTTTACCACATAGTGGATGGTGGGTGGGGGGGGGGGGCCTCCTGGAGCCCTACTCCAAAAATGCATTTCCCCATTGGAATAATTCGGCAAAAGTCTGCACAGGCAATATATTTGCTCTAAGACATTACTATTGTGAAAGAAAAAAATAAAAATATTGATCGGTTTAGATATTAGGGAGTGCCAAATTTGGACTGAAAAGTAGCCATTTTTGCCGCTTTCTTTCTCCACGTGTTGCACTATACATTTAAACAATGGCTTTTCTTATTTAAAGGCACATCAGTGGATCCCCCACCCGAAAGAGTCAAAATAATTTGAAATTCGCATGAAAGCTTTAAAAGTGAAAGATTGATTATTTACAAATTCTCATAAATTAATCTTTTCCCAATTGAAAAATTTATCAGAAAAATGAAGAAAAAGGCAGGGGTTCAAAGATATACGCATCTCCATTCAATTACGTGTGTTGTAAGAGTGTCCGTGCGCGTGCGGACAGTAATGACTACTATCAAATTTTGGCTTATTACGCTTCTTTGGTCTTATCACTTGCAGGGTATGTTAGGACAGAAAAAAACAGAAAAATAGACCCGAACGTATGTCACAAACACGGAAACATCAGATAGTTGATGATTTTTTTTTTCGATTTTCTGATTTAGCAAACACTGATAGTTGCCTTTAAGATAGACCAAATTAATTTATATACTTACACACTAAATTGGGTACTGGATACTTTTTTAGAATTTTCGGTGGTGACCTTTATATTTTCATCATAGAATACAGCAAAAACAATACTGATAAATAATTATGTAAATTAATGCAGTATGTTGAAAATTATCGTTACATATTACAAGTAAAGATGATTTAATAATACATTATGATCCACTGGATCAAATTACATAATTGTATTATCATTAATTATTATTGTGCCAGGGTTTACAAAACCCAGGAATCGTTGAAATGTGATGGCTTTAAATAGTTAATGAAATTGTACATAAATTTACTTTTTTTTTGTAACTATGTAAAATGTAACTTTTTTTTAAAAACCAAAGAAGACGATTATTAAACCAAAATCCCTACACACGTAAAAGTAATTCAAATCTCACATTTCACTTTACACACAACAAACAGACACAATCCCACCCAAATTCGCAACACACGTATACACGTACAAACGCACTGCCTTACTCGAGCAAAGTCCGAAACACCCCCCCCCCCACCCGATTTTCCTACTGGGCATCTAATTTCCTATAAATTAGATACCAGGCGCGATAGCTTAGAGTTACTCATTTCTATTGGCAATCAAATGGAGTACCAACCTTCGTCAATATGAAGTCACTACATGAACGTCATAAGTTGAAGAAAGTAATGAAAATAGGATGGGAACTTGATATTTCGCAATTTTAACACTGACTCAAACAAACTGTTTTGTGACCTTAAAGGCTCACAATCTCAAAATGACCAAATATCATTCATACTTAATTCTCACTCACAATTTTCAATTTACAAAACACGGACATGGTCATCCAATACCTAACAAATAAGCTAATGTCATGTTTTTAAGAAATCAAATTGGGCTATTTTTTTTTCTAATTTACAAAAACATTTCCTTGGTTAAAAACTAACTTTTGTCCACAGCAAAGCAAATTATTTATTGTTTTTTTTTATTAGTTAGCACGTAGGCCTAAACTTGTCAATTAGATCCGTCATGCAATAAACAACATAGCACGGAAGCCCCTTTGAGTGCTTTAAGTGCCCCATAAATTTTGAGATGAAAGGATTTAATTGCATTTCACCATAATCCCCCAACACAGTAGATAAGGTATCAGACCGCGTGTACACATCGTTATATGTCACCCACTGTTACCATTTATTATTGGCAAACTGACACAATGTCTTATGGGATATTAGTGATTATTCGATCTTTCACAACGTGGCACACAAATTACCTAATGTAGGTGCTATCTTGGATTAGATCGTTCGTATCGATTTCACTATATCCCATAAACGCAGTAGAGTCTTTTATACTGCATCATGACAGATAAGTAAGTTACAAGCTTAAAACTATCCAGCGTAGTTGGGGACAATTGACATAATGTTATTAATGGGATAGTACTCGATTTCTTCCAACGTTGACATCTCGCAAACGAGCTATGACGTAGATGTGCGATTTTCCATTTAACTTTCGTGGGGGGTCGCAACGGCGACAACCCAAGCAAAAATGGTCTTCTTCAAAATACATCAACGTATTCATTCTCACATTCAATATCCCTAATATTACCCTTATTTTCCCTATACGGGTGTATATATAATAATTTACAACCGTGGAATAAGTCAAAAAACCTAAAAAAGTATGCCTAGATTGCCTTAGCCTTTCACTAATTCAAAAATTAACATACAAACCCCTGCACCAAGTAAGGAAGCCGATACAGGAATATCTAGCCACTTTAAGTGGTAGAAACCATCTCGCGAATAGGTAACACTCGAAACTCAAACAACTTACGCAGATTTTTATTCCTTCTTAAAAACACTTTCTCCTGCTACAAGATCCTCGAAAATCACTTAAGAAATTCCAATGTTTGAAACATTTTTAAAAAATTAAAGATTTCCAATATATTGCGTAGTGTGTCAATCAGAATTACTTTCTCCTACATCCATTGTATATCATCCCTACAAAGTCCCTGGCAATTTGCGTGGTCGAATCTAAACTAATAAGTTAAGTAAACAAAATGCTACACCTATATAAGACAACTTCTCACGACGACGAAAGCAAATGAGGGGCGTCCGCCCTCATAAACTGACTTAATTTTGTGCCAATAGTAAAAAATCCATGTTTGCAAATGGAACTCTATCGACCAAGATTAATTTTACATAGACCTCTTACTAAAAGTGACTTGATCAGTAATGCTGAACATGATATTGATGCTCTTGTAAATAGATACGACACCACCCTAACCTACGACCCTACGAGTATTCTTAATAGCATGCAACCTCTGAACCACGTACTGTGTACTATTTCGGCGGGGCCTTCAAATCCACGTACACATCTGAAAAATAGACAAGCCAAGACTCCGCAAAAAATTGAACGGCGTTGGCGCAAAATCCAAATTGGAAATCGACAGACCACTTTTCAAGTCGCAAGCGTCGAGTTGTTATTTAATATATAAACCCAGCCAAAGCTACTTACTAACTATGAAATAAATATTCCAGTGTAAAGCCCAACAAGATGTGTTTAAATATGGTTGGAAAAACTCTATAACACACCAAAAGGGCAGAAGCCAAGCTTATTTCCCTCTCCACTTGCAAACTGAACTCGCACAAAGATTTAATGACTATTTTGTTTCCAAGATTTCAAAAATAGTCTCGATCTTGATTCCATTGTTCCAACTTCAACCATGACTGGCTCTTCAAAATGTTACTCCTGCTACTGAAGATGAGATTTATAACTTGTTCTTCAATCACCAGCAAAATCATGCGCACTGGATCCTATCCCGACATGGATGCTTAAGGAACACATTGACATCTTGTCCCCAGTTTATTCAAAGATGTCAATTTGGTCTCTCGAAAATGAACATTTCCAACTCAATTTTCAGAAGCTCTTTTACCCCCCCCCCCTTCTTAAGAAACCTTCCTTGGATACTGATACCCTGAAAACACCTCCCTGTATCTATCTATGTTGTATTTCTAAGATTGGTTGAAAAGTTGTCGTCACATCGCTAATTGAACATTTGTCTTCAAACAAATATATAACCACATCAATCTGCATACAGGAAATATCATGGTACAGAAACGCTCTACGTTAAAGTTCATAATGATATACTGCGGTGAATTGGATGGTAATCCCTGGGTGTTTTTTTCTTGTACTTTTGGACCTCTCAGCTGCCTTTGACAACCATTGACCATGATATTCTTCCAAACGTCTCCGATACTTGGTGTTGAAGGTTCAGCTCTGAAATGGTTTCCCATCATATATCTTTGTGACAAGCTATCAGGCAGTGAACATTAATGGGACTGTATCATCACATCTGTCCTTCACTTTGGAGTGCCTCAAGTATTCCGTGCTTGTACCTATTCTTTTCACTATTTATTCCTCTGTCATTGCTATAGCATCGCTCGGAAATAGGATTGTATGTTCATGCCTACGCGGATGATACGCAGCGTTATTTGCCTTTGATCTTAAATGATCCAAATGCTGAAATGTCCGCTCGTCAACGTGCAGAGCTTGTAATTGGAAATAAAGTCCTGGATGTCTCAGAACAAACTCAACTGAATGAATGAAAGCAGAATTTCTGATCATTACATCTAATTTCAGCATCACAAACCGTTGATCATACCATTAATTAACATCTCACTATCTCCCCAGGCCTCTAATATTGCACGTAACCTTGGAATTGGTTTTTGAGATAATTTTTGTATGGATGAACATGTGAGCGTATTTGTCAAAGTTCATATTTTTTTTCCATATCAGAAATGTAAATAGTATTAGAAAAATTTTAACGAATGAACCTGCTGCAAATCTCATTCATGCTCTGATCCCTTCAACGCATCGACAATATAAATTCTCTTCTTATTGGTATCACTGATCACTTACTTCGTAAACTTCAACTTGTTCAAAATTCAGCTGCCCGCATTCTTACCAAAACAAAGAAATTTTGATCACATCACTCCAATATTGAAAGACCTCCATTGGCTCCCTGTTCGGGAGAGAATCCAGTTTAAAATTCTTCTTCTAACATGGAAAGCTTTGAATGGCACTGCCCCAGAGTACTTATCAAATCTGCTTGTTCATTATAATCCCTCACGCATGCTCCGTTCTGCTGATAAACATTTGCTTGGTGTTCCACGAACTCGTTCTACATTTGGTGATCGAGCTTTTTCAGCGGGTTTTTCAGTTGTTGCACCTACTCTCTGGAACTTACTACCTTTGGAAATCAGATGTTGTGATTCACTTCAATCATTTAAACGGTTGTTAAAGACTCACTTATATGACAAAGTGTATAATTGATTTCATGTTGCCTCACATAATCTTTAAATTTTGTTATATGTATGTATTTCTTGATACTTGTATTTTTGTATTTTGCGCCTCGGAATAGTTTATCTAGATTGATGGCGCATTAGAAATGCTATTATTATTATTATTATCATGTGGACAAGCATTGCGTATATGCAAAAAACACAATTTGTTTGAAAATTGAGGGCGCCCTCCTCGGGAAATCTCTGAGTCAGCCTTTAAATCACTTACATCCAAAGGTGTCATAATAAGTGGATAGAAAGCTATACTCTTGTCAAAGTACCTTTTACAAGATAAGCGTACTATAAGCCCGATGCGCGTAAATGTGATCGTGCGATCTACTGCTAAGCCCCGCCCCTTCTGGATGGCGCGCGCGTACCTCTTGTAAAAGGTATTTTGATAATATAGTTGGCTAGTTCATGGCTTAATTGACAGATTTTGCGGTTGAAATGGCCAAATCCATTTTAATGCCCTCTTTTCAAAGTAGGTCATATAAGTGTTTTACCTTTTCATCAGGGGAAAAGAGTGCTAGCCATTTAACTTTACAGATTTCTGAGTCAAAGTGGAATAAATAGGACAAAATTCATTAAAAACTGATCAAAATCAATTAAAATGGGTCAAATAACGAAACATATCACTTTGTCCTACTCTGACATTGTCTTATTTTTGCACAGTAGGTCAAAAGAATATATGCGTTTACATCCCACGGGATAAAATTAAGTAAACATGGTAAATAGACTGCTAGCCAGTCATAGATTTCTGAGTCGACATGCATACATACATACATTAGCCCAGGAGCTAGCAGACATTTGTAACACATCTCAAGTACAAAAGGTTTGAGTGGTTAAATATGTAGACAGACTGACTGGGACCCCTGAAACATAATTCGTAAGTGCCACAAATGGTGCCTTAAGGAGAGGGGGCCAAGACAAGGTTTGTACAGGGGTCAAATTTTTAAATTGATCCAATCGTGTTAAAAAGTATATCATGTTATTTGTCTAATCAAAAGGATTCAGGAAAGGTATAGTTTGTACTATATACAACGTAAAGTTCAAGAATTAGAGGCTAAAAACAACAAAAATCAATAAAAAGGGTCAATTTCAGTTGTACAGGGGTCAAATCTTTAAGTTGCTCCGATTTGGATAAAAAATGGTGCAAATTATTGGTGGAGCTCATAGGATCAAAATAAGGAATAGTTTTGAGTGTCTCAAATGCTTGCTTAAGAAAGTAGGGGGAAAACAAGGTCAAGCCCCATTGAATGCAATGGACGTTGACCTTCTGTGCCCCCTACATCGGTAACTAAGCATTTTAGACAGTCAAAACTATTCCTTATTTTAATACTATGAACACCATCAATAATTTGCACCATTTTTTATCTAAATCGGAGTAACTTTAAAATTTGACCCCTGTACAACTGAAATTGGCCCTTTTTATTCATTTTTGCTGTTTTTAGCCTATAACTCTAAAACTTTACGTTGTAGATAGTACAAACTATACCTTTCCTTAATCCTTGTGGTTAGACAAATAACATTGTATACTTTTCAACATGATTGGATCAATTTAAAAATTTGACCCCTGTACAAACTTTCTTTTGGCCCCCTCTCCTTAAGGCACCATTTGCTGCACTTAAGAATTGTAGTTTGCCAATAGTAAACACACCTATAGTGCCCGCAGGCGCTTACCTGCCTTTGACCAAAATTTAAGGTCAAAGGTCATCTTTCCAGTTGAATTTTCGCTGACTGATCAACGATGGCAGAAATTGAAGCTAAATTGGATAATTTGGTGAAATTTTGGAACATTTAGGTTCTTCCGTCGATACACTCAAGACCTCTATGACAAATTTTTAGAGAGAATCGAGCAAGTGGAGAAAAAGACTGAAAATTTTGCGCAAGGACGCGATATCGAGTCACCGCCGTTGGGTGCAGATGATCCGGCCCTCGGTCCTGCAGCTAGTGGGAGTGATGAACAAGCACATAAACCTTGAACAATCATTGTCATCAGGGCACCGCCGAGGCTTTACCAGATCTACAAGCGGACTTTTTAGCACTGAAGGATGCCCTTCAGAAAATTAAGTTGCCTTCAGATTATTTGCTGAATGACTCTAAAGCTGGTATCCGTAAGGATGATCAAGGAGGGATATTTGAATGTTTTGTCAAAATCAGCAAGATACAGTGAGGTTGCTCTCAAACTGCTGTCAACCCTCAATGGTACAATGTAACTGAAATTGATTTGAAAACAGTTCAATAACGATACATGCAGCTCACATGCGATATTTACAAGATGAATATGCAAATCTTGTAGTCCTTGGAAAATACCCTAAAGAAACGGCACAGATGTTCCGTTCTCTACAGCGGAATACATCAGGACTAAGTTTCCAGAACTCTCTAAAGAACTTGAAGTTGGCTGTAGAAGTACTTCGCAACAGGTGCAAACCCACGCAAGTAACAATTCCAGTGGTGGAATTATAGAGTTCGCAGCGAGGAAGAGCTCGCGGAAATTATTTTAGTAGACGAGGTCGCACGCATGACGTATTTGACCAGTTTGCCTCCGCCGAGATTTAATAGGTTCCCACAGTCAAATCCTGCTAACAGTAACAGTGCTAGTAACACGAGCCACGATGAAACCTAACTTGTGTTGTGGTTATTTTATGCAATGATATGGTGTAATTGCATTCTATAATGATGAAAACTACAAGGTGTGTTTATGTTGTCTTGAATGTTCGTGGTTAAACATTCAGGGCTACATGTTACCATGGTTACCAATGTTCAAACATTCAAAGCTTTGGTCCCTCAAAGCATTTAAATAGTGGGCAAGCGTTGGGGCTCCACCAGAGATTCTTGGTTGGCTATCCAATGGTGTTCAACTCCCATTTTCTGAGAGACCAGAACCCTTTTATCTTCATAATTATAAGCTTTCCTTTCACACATGGTGCTTTTGTGGCTGAGGAATTATCTCGGCTTATTCAATCTGGTGCTGTTGTTCAGTGTGATTCTGATTTTCCTCCAAAATGCATTTCTCCAATTCATTGTGTTCCCAAAAAGGGAGGAAAATTGCGCCTAATCATCGATCTGCGTCAAATAAACAAACATTTGAATATTCCAAAGTTTTGTTACGAGGATATTCAGGTTGTCAGCCAGTTAGTTCGGCCAAACGACTACATGGTAACATTAGACCTGAAAAATGGGTTTCATCATATTCCAATAAACAAGACAGATCAGGAGTACCTGGGCTTTTCCTTCAGGGAAATTGTACAAGTGGACAGTCTTACCATTTGGTCTGAAAATAAGCCCGTTTGTTTTCTGCAAGACAATCCGCGCTGTAATTGCGTATCTCAGGTCAAAAAATTTAAGGATTGTTGCGTACATGGACGATTTTTGGCTTGCAGCCAAAAAGTCAGAGATGAGACTCAAAAATGTGCTCCTCTCAACACTAGAAAAATTGGGGCTAATTGTAAACATGGACAAATCATCCAAGACCCCAAGTATGATTCAGGAGTTTATCGGTTACAAAATTTGCACCCAGAAACCAGCCAATTCTAAAAATTCCATTCAAGAAATTGAACGGACTGAAAACATCAAGCTTTATTAAACCTGACAAAGGTAAAAGCTCGTGCACTGGCTCGAATAGCAGGTCAATGCATTTCCATGTCCAAAGCAATATTACCCGGAAAATTGCTACTCAGAACGTTTATCGTCTTTTAGCAAGAAATTCTTGGGAACAAGAGCTGTTAATAGACCCCCACCTCGGACAGATTAGAGTGGTGGAAAAATGCAGTTCAGTCATGGAACGGCAATCCCATTGTTTGGGACCAGTGGATATTACCATGGAAACGGATGCTTCCCAAACAGGGTGGGGAGCTATTTGCGAAGGACAGGAAGCTGCCGGATTTTGGAATCGCAGGATGGCAGATGAACCATCGAACATCGCGAGATGAGGGCAATTCTCTGGCTAATCAAATCCTTCAAAAATTTAGCGAACAAGACTGTCAGAATATATACAGACAATGTTCAAGCGGCAAGCCTACGTGACTCCTCGGGGTGATTCCAGTGTGGATCTGTGTCAAATAGCAAATGCGATTTGGGCAGAAGCAATTTCGAAAAATATCACACTTCAAGCACGTTTTCTACACGGTGTAGACAACGGGACTGCAGATTATTTGTCGGGTCTACCGAACAAATACGAGTGGAAACTCCACCCACACTTGTTCAGTTACATAAACAAGATTTGGGGTCCGGTTTGGAGACCGGTTTGCCTTGCAACACTCACTTCCGGTGATTCAACAGCAGGTTCGCGGAACCATTGACTGCGGGAATCGATGCTCTAGTTCAGAAAGACTGGCAGAATCACAACAATTATTGCAACCCGCCATTCAGGTTGATTGCTCAGTTGTTACACATAATAGAAAACAGAAATGTATGGGCAACAATTATAGCACCATACTGGAGAGCGCAACCATGGTTCCAAAAACTTACTCAATGTCAGTTTGCCCACCTCTAAGATTACCGAAGAGAGCGTTCCTACCCAGCGGTGTACAGCCGGAACCATGGACAAATCCAAGGTGGGACATTTATGCTGGAGAATTGTGGTCTTATGAGTCGACGTTAGTTGGATGGTCGAAAAGAGCATCATCTCAATTACCTCTTGTTTAGCGCCCTCAACGCTGATGGCATATAATCGCGTCATTGACAAATTTGCCCATTTTTGCAGTGAACGCTCTGTTAACTTTCCGCCTACTGAAACGGGGGTTATTGCAGACTTCTTATGTTTCAATCGCTGATGCATCTGAATCGCCCCATCTGTACTGAAAATAGCGCAGGCAGCATTGGTACATGTATACAAGCCTTCTCCTTCAACTCGGGACAATCCGATGGATTCTGTGTACATCCACGTGTTAGTTTCTGCACTTGTGAAATCTGCGACTTAAAAACCGCTCACAAAGTCAAGTGTTATGCCAGTCAAACCTTTCGCAGAACTTTTTCAGCAGTGGCCTGACAACGAGCGGCTTAGTATTAAGGATCTTCGCCTAAAAACAATGTCTTATGGCATTAACTTTAATGTTGCGCCCTTCTGATATTGCGCCAAAGGCAGTGCATTTCGATAGTAAAACTTGTGCACTCTCTAGCTGGTTATTTACCACAAACAATGTTCATTTTCTTGAATCAGGTGGTGTGAAAATTATATTTCATGGTATCAAAAACGATACCTCAAGGTCAGGTTTTGAAGTTGAAATGCAACCCACAGATGAACCTAAGCTAAACCCTGTTCATGCATTGCAGGTGTATATTAGTAGGACAGAAAAATTCAGATATGTGGAAAAACCTGTGTTTCTCTCATTGGTGCCACCCTATGGCCCTATTTCGGCATCTTGTGTTGCAGGTATTATGAATGAAGCAATCAAATTAGCAGGGCTTAGTAATCAAGGTTTTTCTGCAAAAGCTTCAGGCCTACAGGTGCCACTATTGCTATTGAAACTGGTTGTGATCCAGAGATCACCATGCGACAAGGACGCTGGAAAACCGCGTTTTTTCGATCACTACGTTCATGCAAAACCACCTACGTCCATGTCTTCAGATATTCTTTTGCATGATTAACTAATTGTGTCTGGAGACACTTTTTAGTACTCTCCATTTTTGGGCACTACACTTATAATTTGGTTCAAATTAATTGTTTCTGGGTGTTTTACTTAATTGGCAGTAACGTAGGTTTATTGAAATTGTAGTTTGCCAATAGTAAACACACCTGCCTTTGACCAAAATTTAAGGTCAAAGGTCATCTTTCCAGTTAATTTGGTGTTATAGTTAAGAGTATTCTATGTCGTTATTTGGGGTTATATTGTTCATATGTCAGTGATTATTCATTTGGGAAGAATGTGGCACTCATTATAATTTTGTTCAATTTAATTGTGTCTGTGTGTTTACTTAATTGGCAGTAACGTAGGTTTATTGAAATACCGTGTTTCATCAGGGGTCCCTGTCAGTCTGTCAACATATTTAATCACTCAAACCTTTTGTACTTGAGATGAGTTACAAATGTCTGCTAGCTCCTGGGTTACATGCATACATACATATACATGCACTTATAATGCGCCTTATCAACTGCAAAGTCAAAGCGCAATACAAAACTACTGCCGAAGCAGGAAAATACAACAAGAGGAAATAGAAACAAGAAAACTTAAGCATCACGTGAAAACAAATAAGATTTAAACAGCTTTTTGAAAGCATAAATGGAACGGGCTTCTCTGATATGGATGGGAATATTATTCCAGAGTGTTGGACCAGCGACTGTGAAAGCTCTGTCACCAAAACCACGCCTTGTTCTTGGAATGTGGAGCCTGGTTAAATCAGCAGACGACTGGAGATAACGCTTGGACTGTGTGTGGTGAAAAATAATATCAGAAGAAAGGTATTTTGGTGCAGAGTCATTGACACAATGATACATAATAACTAATAATTTAAAAGTTCCCAAATTTGGTATAACTTATTAAAGTTAATTTAAATTTCCTGATCCCCTTTTTGAGTTAAATTAGTAAATGGAATGTTTGATAATCATCATGTTTGTCCTGTCTATGTGTAGAAGGTGCAAGATTTTCTAAATTAAATCAATTTAAAGGGCTTTGTCTGTATGATATATATCTGGTCATGCTGGTGGTTTTGCCATATACATCCGTGTAAGTCAATCCAACCGACATCACTTTCGACTGGCGATCAATAGCCAAGCTCTTTTATTTATACGCATACATGCCATACAACACATGTTCATCAATAGGTTACTGGTTCACATCAATGAAAGGATTTAAATCTTATGAATGGCAATCGATCTTCAAGTGAAGCCATGCAAGACTGTCGGGCTTAATCCACGCCACACAAAAGTGGCATTGATTTTCCTGGATAAACGCGCAACCTCTCAACACGAATAGAATCGTCGAAAACTTTTAATGAACTCACACGAATAAAAAATCGCACTGTAAAAATTATCCATCAAGCCTGTCCCATTCTGAGTATATTTATAGATTCACCGGTCCTAGTCTCAGTGGCGGATTTAAGCATTAAATAATGCAACACACGAGAACCCTTTAATTATTTTGCTCAACCATGTCGGAGAAATGACATTTTGGACCATTTAAACCATAACTGAATATGCCGTAAAATTGGGACAGTGACTGTTTTCAACCTATTTCGGGTTATTGCTTTAAAAATTGATCGATCTGACCTGTTGATTAAACCTAACAAAATTAAAATATACACTCAACCGTGATTAGCATATTATTGATGCAATTTAAAGAAACAAATTGGAGATATTTTCTCATTGTAATTATGCATTAAAGCCGAAATGCGTTCTTTAGTAATTTTATCATTGGTGTATTCATAGCACTATGAGTAACCGTAAAAGAGGGCATTATTAATAACATTATAACAACTTTGGATGAACTCACTCTTTACTACGAGGAAAACCACCACGTGCAAATCCGTCCAAGACACAGGTGTGTGCTTTCCATCTACGCAACCATGGAGCCAAACGTCAGCTTAAAGTAACCTAGTCTGGAGCACCCCTGGAGCACTGCGATAACCCTGTCTACCTAGGAGTTGAACCGCACTCTCTCTTTATAAGACCCACATCAAGAAGACGAAGAGTAAAGTATGGTCACACAATAACATCAATGGAGAACTTATACATCCTAGCAGGAATTGCTCAGTAGTGTAGCGAGCATGCAAGAGCATAGCTGCCAATATCTAATGTGAAACACCCAATGTCCGGACAGAGACCTGTTGCCAAACGCCTTAAATCCAGACAGAGTTTCTTGAGCAAAGTCCAACCTCTTGAATCAGTCTCTAAGGAGTTTAAGAGAGTAACATCTATTGGTATTGAACCTGGTGATAATCTTCCACCTGGAGCTGACTCCTCCACTGGCTGAATGGCGATGCCTCAACAGATTGAGAACCAGAATTGGCCGATCTAAGGTTTCCTTGCAGAAGGGAGGCTACCTGGAAGTAGATCAGGACACTACCTGTGTAGTGGAACAGCACCACAGACAATGGAACATCTCTTGGTCTGCCCACTTTTGGAGCAACAATGCCCTGTATGGGAAAGATCAACCCATGCCAATAAACTTGACTCAACATTAAATGCCTCCTGCTGGCTTATCACAAGATGTCTTCGTCCAACACCAACGGAGAACATATACATTTTAGCAGGAATTGCCCCATCAGACATCCGTCATAGTGTAGCGAGCATGCAAGAGCGTAGCTGCCAAGTATATGTGAAGCACCCTATGTCTGGACAGAGACCAGCTGCCAACCGCCTTAAATCCAGATAGTTTCTTAAGCAAAGTCCAACCTCTTGAATCAGTCGCTAAGGAGCTTAAGAGAGTCGCATTGTGGAAAGAAACACTTGCTATCAACCAAGTAACATCTATTGGTATTGTCGTATTGAACCCGGTGAGCATCTTCCACCTGGAGCTGACTCCTCATGGGCTGGATGGCGATGCCTCAACAGATTGAGAACCAGAATCGGCTGATCTAAGATTTCTTTGCAGAAGTGGGCTACCTGAAAGCATACCAGGACACTACCTGTGGTTGTGGAACAGAACCACAGACATTGGAACATCTCCCTGCATGAAGGGTCAGACAGTTCTCAATGGAGGAATCTGGCCAAGTTATTCACGTCTTTGATGGGTGATCTAGTTCACGACATGTGAACTTTTGAAGTTTTAAACGTGGGATTTGAGGTGCTTTTAGTTCAGAACATTGCCTTAGCCAGCAAATGCGCTGAAAGAGTCACATCAATTACTGTATATGAATGCATACCTTTGATGTACCTTGTCCTGTTTTGAGTTCCACACTTCATAAACATATAGACCGTATTCAATATGACGTCAGCCACCAGACATGTTGGTGGACAAGATGCATATATTCCAGGACTACAATACATTAAGCTGTCGATCGATTCATGTTTAGCGATTGCACAGGGATCATTGACAGGTGAATGTATTGTAGTACTGGAATGCGTCTATCTTGTCCACCAACATGGCTGGCTATTGAATACGGTCTATTGCAGCTAATGTCATTATTGAAGGCTGGGGATCAGTACAACTGTGTGCAACATGTATGGTGTGCAGAAAAAGGGGCGTGTCGGTCTCTCTTGCGAGCTTTTTAGAGCAGGTGTAGAAGTAATTATCGTCCGGCGTACTCATAGTCCGGGAACAATGGTGAACAATAGGGCAATCGATTCAGTTGACTCTTCACGCAACATTAGTTTCACGCTTTATTCCGTTATCGTCTATGGAGCCCCGGACTATGGCTCCTGCCGGACTATATCTGCTTTCACACCGGTTCTTCCTCGAGGCCAAATGCACAAATCTCTACAAGTGGAAAAACTCTCATGAAATTTCTTTGAAACTTTAAAGAGTTCATGTTGTGGTATGAGCTATTAGATTAACCACAAGATGAGAACAAATTGCAGTACTAATTGTTTGAGGCAAAGAAAGGTGAAATTGAATCTGGCCAGCTTCCTCCATGTGAGGACTGCCTAACCCTTCATGCAGAGGGGGCAAACTATATGGTGCCGTAGAAGCCTCTCCAGACACTTCAAGCCCCAATGGTCATGGATGGATTGCACGTCCAGATGGCAATTTGATCATCAAGTGGATAATGGCAAACCTGCAGCAGACGTATGTTGTTTTAGAGTTCTTACCCTGCAATACTTGCCCAAGAATGTGCAAGTTGCCAGATGTATGTATGGCTAATGGGATGTCCTGTACAGATTTGTGCAAGGTATCGACATGTGAAAACATGAAAGGTGAGGTCATTACATTGGACAGTTCTGATGATGAATGTCGGGACGAGGAAGAGACAGACTATTAAAGGAGGCAAAATACAGAGGATTGGCAAATACTTGTAATGAGAACTTTGTGAATTGGTGAATAGTTATGTTTAATGCGTTGGTAAAATAAATGTTATTTATGGCCAAAATATGCATGCATCTCTAATTTATTGAAATAACTACTGAAACACATTGTAGTACAGGAATGGATCCTCAAATATTCTATATGCAAATTAAGTGCTTTAAAACTATGTATATAGGCATATTTATTCTGAGTGTAATACATTAACACTTAAAACGCCCATGATTCAAAGTGGCTACAATTCAAAAAGCAACGCAAGTACAGAAATGCTAATTTGACAACATGGCGACCGTTTGGGATATGCAAATTAGATTTATTAAAATGGATGGCTATGAATTCATTTTGGTTGTGTTTAATCAACAGCTCATTTTAGCAGTTTTGTACCCAAAATATTTCTTGAGTCATGATATAGCCGCAACTAGTTATGGCGCAATTCCAATGGCGGCCATTTTGTTTATGCAAATTAGCATGCTCAAGTTGTCACCTTGAAGTCTTGCATACAGACATGATTATAATTATACCAGTGTAACTAATAGTGTAATTGTAAACTTGTTGTAAGATTCATCCATGTGATACCTTGGCCAATGACTATTAAAGTCAAATTATGCTCAAAATTTACGAAAATGGCGGCCATTTTGGATTTCTGCAAATTAGATTTAATTAAAAATGCATGGATTTGAGTTCTGGTGGTTGTCCACTATCAAACACCTCGTGTTAGCATATTTTCACTAAAAGAATTCCTTCTACAAGACAGGATATGGCCGCAACTAATTATGACGAAATTCAATTTCAAAGGCGGCCATTTTGTTTATGCAAATTAGCATGCTTAGGTTGTCACCTTCGAAGTCTTGTATAAAGACATGTTTATGGTTATATTAGTACAAGAGTGTAATTGTAAACTTTAAAAGTGTTTGTTCATCCATGTCATACTTTGAACATTGACTTAAAGTCAAATTATGCTCAAAATTTATTAAAATGGCGGCCATTTTGGATTTATGCAGATTAGGTTTTAATTTAAAATGTATGGATCTGAGTTCTGGTGGTTGTTCATTGTAAAAGACCTCATGTTAGCATTTATTCCTTCTAAAAGACATATGGCTAAAACTAGTTATGGAGCAATTTCAATGGCGGCCATTTTGTTTATGCAAATTAGCAGGCTTAAGCTACTACTTTGGAATGTCTATCATGCAAAATTATTTATAGATGATGTTTCTGAATAAGTTGATAGCACACTCGCTTTGCCCCTCCTGATGGTACCGACCAACCTATCTGGCCCAAGGACTATTCCTGAACTGAGACTTCCCTCCTAAAAAGAATTCCCAGTCTTGGACCACCCGGCAGCTGCTGCGGCAGCCTGAAAATTCTGCTTAGCGGAGGTACTGCGAGAGTACGGCTTGAAACGCTGACCTTTGCCCTGCAACTTCAAAACACCAGAAGTCGCCTTTCTTTCCTCCTGTAGCTCTTTCACCTGCTTTCCAAGTTCCGTTCCGAAAAGTAGAGAAAAATATTCCCTACCAAAAACCATCTTTTCTTTCTTAGCTCTTTCCACTGTAAGCGGTTTGCAGAGATGGTGGTATTGTGGATTGAGATCAGGTTTAATCATCTCTTTACGGAGACAATTTAGTTCAAAGTTGGCATTGGCCACAAGCATGAGACCATCTTTCATACTGGGTGAGCTTGTAATCTTTATCAAGCTTAGCTAATGCTGTCAGTCCCTTTATTAGAGGCTGTTGGACTTTCTGGAGCTTCAAATCACGAGACCTTGTCTTGCCTGTTATGTTGGTCCAAATTGGAGGATTTACGATAGGAATCTGCCAAGGATCACAATTGGTAGGGCATAATATGCCTTTCCATAGCTTCCTTGAGTTTTGATTCTTCCATTTTGTAGACCAAAGCATGAGATAATCTCTTGCCCACATCCTCACGTAGGGATTGGCCGACAGCTTTATCAACTGCAAACATGGCAGCAAAGCCAATATCTTGATCATTATCAGCTTTTCCAGCCTCAACTTGGGCTTCAATCGGGGCTTCAATATGCTCATGAGTCAGAAATAAGTTCATCTTGATTTGGTTTAATACCACTAGTACCTGGCACATCTTTCCAAAGATCACTCACAACACTCTCATCATCACTGATGGGATGATCTGGAACATTAGCAGGCTGTTTTGGTCCAGTTGTGGACATGTGTGTTGATGTTTTCATTTTCACGACTGTCATCATTATCAGTCTCACCCATTAGGCCACTTATGGCAGACAAAATGCTATACTGGAACTGTTTATTCTGCTCAGATTGGTTGACCATCAAAGCTTCTAGTTTAGTCATCCGTTGATCTAAGCCATCATCCACCTTTTTAGGCAGTTTCTTCTTTGGTTTCACCACTGGATTTCCCGCGGTGCAGGTTGATTCGGGTGACGTCTTTTTCGGCACTACTGCCGAATTCGGCGGGTTTGTGATAGTCAATGGCGGTCCAGCAGTTGCACTGGCCGATTCCGTGGCGGTCCAGCAGTTGCACTGGCCGATTCCGAGCCCTATTTTTCAGGCTTTTTGGTTGCAATCAACTTGGACATCTCTTTGGATGTATCCTTACTTCTTGTGCGATCTACCATTGCACGAAATATAGCTATAAACCTTTAAAAGGTCGAACAAAAGCAAGTTCGTGATCAAAAAACGGCAGTGAAATCAAGGCACAGTTTCTGTATCCACACACAAGCAACGTAATGAACACGCATGCGCAAACGGTATCTCACGGAATCTCTCACGAGATTTCGAAATAAAATATGTCATAATCATGTTTGTAAAAATAACAGTTTCATAATGGGCCATTCTTCGGTCACGTTTACTTTCAGCCAATGCTGTTTGCCAACATAACCAATCTGTTATTACTTTTTACATTATTAATAACCTTCAGTCCAAACCTAACCAAAAATAAAGTTTCCACTTTTGGTAGATTGGCTATTTTGTCATGGTTGCCCCCCCCCCCAGTTTGGTCACGTGTGTGACCTTCTCATAGTCACAAACGTGACCGAACTTTATTTGCTCCCATGGCAAAATAACCAATCAAGTGAAAGTGAATACATTATTTTTTGGTTAGGCTTAGACTCAAGGTTAATATGATACAGGTAGAACCTGGAAAGCAAGCTTGGAGCGTTTTATTTTATTTTCAAGGCGGCCTGTGTACCACAGCGTGTCCTAACAAAGTTGCTCTCCACTACTGCTACACTATTATTTTTTTTTTACTG
Source organism: Ophioderma brevispina (assembly GCA_023653785.1). Lineage (NCBI taxonomy): Eukaryota > Metazoa > Echinodermata > Ophiuroidea > Amphilepidida > Ophiodermatidae > Ophioderma > Ophioderma brevispina. Next base: position 44,752 of record JAMKCH010018914.1, read on the forward strand.
CAAAACTGAAACGAAATTGCTACAAATTATTTACCAACATAAAAAGAACATTTATTTTAAATAGGAGAATTTTAGTTATATTTTTTGAACAAAATCTGCCAAATGACTTACAACGTTTATGTCGTTTTCTTGATTTCTTCTATTTGTGACTTTATTTTCAGTGTATTTTTCTGTGTAATTATTGAATAAACGAGTGGAATAAAAGACAATGTGAAATTTGAATATTAACTATTTGGTGTTGCAAACATCGGTGTCGTGGATAGTGTGAAGTACAAGAGAGGTCGTGGATAGTGTGCAGTACAAGAGAGAACAATGGTGAGGTATTATACAGTTCAGCAGCAGTTTTCATGGCTATAATATAGGAACCCACAAGTTATCAAGCAGTGGGACAGAGATTTACTTCTCCTGGATGGGGAAATAAGAATGCATTAACGACAACATAACACTAATCTTACCCTCTGTAGCTAGGAGAAAGTAAGAACATGATTTTGTATTCCACAGATTTTATTGTAAAATTTTATGTTACTATTTTTTCTTTCTCTTATCATTTCTTGAAAATTCCCCCATACATTTTCTACACCTTTTAGCTATCCACATACTGTGCAGGGCATGTTTCATTTTACTGAAATTCCAGATGTGTTACTTAGTTTTGTAAGTTGAGTTGAGTGGTGTGTGTGTGGGTAAGTTTGTGTCTTGGAAGCCTCTGTCGTGTGTCTTGTTTTTCGTTTTATTTTGTATGATGGAAATAAAAGCATAAGGCTTTAGCCGGGTAAAATAAAGAAAACAATATTGTTTTCTGTTTCTTGGTTCATATTTTTAAACATATAGCAACTCAGAGAAACTGGCGAGCATTGAATAAAATAAAGACGAAATATACACAGTCTCGAACCCGGTCCTCTCGATTACTAGGCGTAACATTTACCACTGGACCACAGAGGACTGTGTTTACGTAGATACCAGAGAAACAAGCACTTAGTATTTCAGTATTTATTTTAAGAGTATCAAGCGGCTGTAATAAATTTTTGGGACAAGGTTAAACTTTTGTATTTTTCAATTTTCTTAAATTAATGTTTTCAATCCTGAAATTTTGATGTGATAGGCGTAACACAGCCACTTGCATGTGATTTTAAAGGCTTCGGGGGGGGGGGGGGGGGCTATTCATGTAAATTGGAAATAAAAAAGCTTCACCATATTTTGATGTGCTGAAAGTCTACATGCATGGTAATATAAATTTTCTGTGAACACACCATTTAGTCAAACTAAACAAAAAAACCGGCCTTCCTCCCTCACTTACCAGAGGCCACTGCTACGAGAAACTAAAAATTTACTTTTAAAAAAAAAAAAAGTGCCAAAGCAACACGTTTTAAGGTTGACTCAGAGATTTCGAAATATATAATTTTAATTTTTTTTTGTTGTAATAATGAAAAATAGTCGAAACTAGAACTAAAGATAGTAACCTAAAATGCACAATTCCGCAATTGAGAGGAATCGGATTTTCGTTTGATGCAGTAAAAATTTTATGTGTAGTATTACAGCTTACAATAGGATAACTGTGCATAACAAAAAATTCCGGGATCCGGAATGTTATAACAAAAGGGTGATTTTCTACTATGAAAGGAATTCGATTTAAGCGTAGCAATTTACACAGTGATCTTAGTATATGGATAAGCATTATGTACATGCAAAAAAACGAGTTGTTGGAAAATGCTGGCGCCCTCCTCCGGAAATCTGAGAGGCGGCCTTTAACCAAATAAATATAAATATAAAACATCAGTAATCTTCGGGATTAGCGTACAAAAGCTGACTGTAGATCAGTTGTCACAAAATGCTGCATGCTGAATTTAGGAATTGGCCTAGGTTTAGCCATAGAAAATGGGAAGTAGGCCTACTGATCAAAAAGGTCTTTCTTGGGTCTTGAGTCAAGCCAATACTTTTCTTTTTGCTTGATTGTTCTGAACTTGACCCTAGTCACGTTTTTGTTATGAAACTATCAGACCGGCAAAAAATATTTAAATCTAATTAGGGGGGAGGGAGGGTGCATGTACAAGTGTCAGGCGCAGGCAGCAGATACACCAATCAAGGACGTACTAGATAACCTTGGGTGAGATAACAATTAAGTCTAAGCTAGGCTAACGTAGGGCTAGCATGCAAGCCTTTGGATTTGGCATTGACAAGAGGCTAGCAAGGCGCAGGATTAGTAGCTTCTATGCTAGTCCATGCAAGGTGCCCATCCCGCTGAGCCTGCCAAAACACCTAGGTCTTGGGTTCATAGTTTGTGTTAGGTCCGTGACCAAAATATGCTAGCCAAAGTGCAGAGATAGGTAAAACAATGTTGTCAAATGAGGTTGCAAATAATAACATTCATGCGTTCACAACAACTTGGAATATCACTTATTCGCACGATCCACGCACTGATTGGAATATCACCTATTTGCAGCGATCCACGCACGATAATAGCTAGGCTAGCGTACTGCCAAAATGCCACGAGACTGTCAACAACGTTTCAGTGTATGCTGCAACTACTATTTAGTAGGCATAGTCATGGTTGTACTAGGCCAAAACCT
>JAMKCH010018915.1:0-26395 GCA_023653785.1 Ophioderma brevispina
TGGGAAGTACATAATTCTTCCGAAATATTTTCCTAAAAATTATAGATTAGGTGACATGTGACGTCAACGCCGGACAACGAACAAGCACTGCCGGTCAGTGTGCGTGAGGCAGAGCATCGGCAGGGCTTTGCTTTAAATTCGGCGCTCAATCAGGCTATAAAGGCATGAATGCGTAACTGTTTGGGCACTATTCTTCCGCACCTCGCACATTGTCAGTAGACCAGGTGCTAACTGTGTTGTAAAACATTTGAATACCTCATTATAGAATCAGTTCTACGTGTGGTTCTCCGTATAGTTATGTGCACATTCGCGAGAAAATGAATAAATGTCATCCATTTATGCCTTGGGAATATCAGTGAATACGGGATGTGCACATGATTCATTTAACTCCAGCAATAATGGGGCTATCTCGATACAAGTAAACCCTCTCGGTATGTAGAAGACTAAACTGCTAGAACCGCAGAGCCATTGTCTTATCATGCAAACTGAAAAGATTGCAGGGTGTTATTATTATACCATCACTCGATTTAGATTAAGCTATTTTTCATGACTGGAACACAAAGTATTACCTGTCCTCTTTCACGAATAAATAAAGTAGAGGTTCTACTGTGTGCTCAATTTTCTTTGACCCAGATTTCACCCTTTATTCGAAAGGTAAACGAAGGTGAACAAAGACTCAAGAGAAAAAAAAATGTTTGGCAAACTGTGAACTAAAATCTTTGTGCAGAACCACAACCCGCAACTTGCCGCAGTTACCACAGTTCTATGCCAACTTTTTTTGCGTTTCATAGCCAAAGAAATCGGGAAAAATCATTCGACCTATATTGAAATGCAGGTGTTGAAATGAACCGGTGCCGAAAACATACTTTTAATGATAGAAAGAGGTCCCTATTAATATGAATATGATTAAGTTATGGGTGATTGGTTCTGCACCAAGAAGTTAGGTCATCAAGTTTGCCAATCAAATGTTCTTCTTTCATGATTTTTGGCTCATCTTCGTTTCCTTTTTGAATAAATAAGTGTGAAAAAACTATCAAGTTTTGAAACTCCCAGCAGAAGTTTGAGTTTTTTTTTCTTCGTGAATGAGGCGTAGCTCAATCTAATGGGCGGTGAAAAACAATTCAAAACTTAACGTCATGGACAATAACAATGGCTTTGCAGGCCCAGAGAATCCGACAGAGAATCCGGAAGTCCGCGGTCCATCATTAACGGGCGGCGGATTTACTATCGTAGCCACTTATTTGCTGGAGTCAATAGAACGTGGTGTACATCCCTTGGTCACTGAGATTCAGTGGAAAAAAAGGAGATTGCAGTTAATTCATTTTCAAGAAAATGTGCAAATAACTAGAAGTGAGAACACGCGTAGAACTGATTTTGATAATTTTAGACAATTTATTTTAGCAAAATTATGTACTTGTTAGGGGTTGCGTCACCTTGTACACGCTATGAGATCTGCCCACTAGCCTACATCAGTAGACAGGAGATCCGGTGATGGTGTATGTTATAATCTCTTATATAAGTTCTGTTTTTTTAGCCTATTAGAGGACCACAAAATACCTATGCTGAAATTCAAAATTGATTCTAAACACTCCATTTACATGCAAGGAAACTATGTGCTAATGTTATTTCCTAAAGGCGTATAGGCCACTATGATAATGTGTATTGTCCGGATACAACAATTAATAAAAACCCTTACTCGGAGGCTACTGTTTGTAGCAAAAAGTGTGACCTATTCGTTTGGATGGGAGTAGGGCGGGGGTAGGCTATAGGCATTATTATCCAATCATGCAACAGTCTCACTTTGTCACAAATTGAAGGGCTTCCTTCACGAAATCTCTGAAATCCATTACAATGGACATTGGCCCGTATTCCAAAAAGTGTTGTTTTTTAGACCGATTTTAAGCTAATCGAACGTTTATATGTGAGGGATAAACTTTATCGATTAAGAAACGCAAATTCCAGAAAGGAGTTTTAAAGTGTAACGTAAATTTTAACTTCGCCAAATCTTCGAAATTTAAACTAGGGTACGGGGCTAGTGTAAGAAGGTTTTAAATAGTGTGGTTTCGTAAAGTGCACCGGCTCGTTGCCCACTGTCCATGTGACAACAGCAATGATGCATACCATTCTCGTCCAGTTCGTTTGTGTAGCAGGTTAAAACGCTACGGCAAGCCAGATACACTTGTGCGCTCAACTATTAAAACCAAAGGGCCTTTTATACACTCAAGGTAACGTCTTTCAATAAACAACGACTTGTATACTTGTGTTTAAAGTTTCCACCGTTTAAGTAAGCAAACGTTTAAAAATATTTAAACGGCGTTTTTGCTTACGCAATTGTAAATTACGGCCGATTTTAGGGCTAAAAATTGCGTTGTAGTAAAAAGCTCTGGAATAAGAGGCCATAATAATGCGTTTGCCTCTTTCAGAGGAGTCTGAACGGACGTTGCGACACATGGGATGTCATCGTCTTCAACGCCATCGGAACATGGTAGAAGCATATGGGAAACCCATAATAATGTTACATTCTCCAGAGCTGTACAATACTGAGAATAAACTAGTTGCTGTGGGAGTGTGGTCATGCACTACGAGCAGGAGGGGTGTGCATTGATCAATGTGCTTTCAAAGATGGGGCAGCCTTGCAGTGATTCGATATTTGATAGGAAGGGCGGTATACCCCTTTGCCCCTTGTCCTCTCATCCCCTTCTTGATGATACAGCACGGTTTGGACGTTCCGCAGGATCCACAGAAGCTCTTAACACATTTACACTATTCTTCGTGAAGTATCTATCGAGCATTGTAGACAGCCAATGATCGAGAAACTCATTTTTAAAGGAAGTAACTTAGAATATCTGCGCAATTTTGTGCTATGGTGCCGAGAGGGTGCTTGGGTTAGGCAGGTTATATGGTATGACTGTTTCAAACTAGAGGACTTACAAGAGATATGATTCACAGAGCATGATTTTTGCCAAGTAGTTAGCGTATTGAACACTTCTGACCCTATTATGTAGGGGTTAAACTGAATGCATATGCCAGGATATGCCCATTTGACAGGCAGCAATTGGCGCCAGCAATAATTTCCCGGCCAGTGGTGCGAATTGCATACACTCACGCTACGGAAAGCCGTGATTTACACTGTGGGCGCTCCAACATGAAAACACAGTAGAATCGTTTGTACACTCGTGTTAGCGTCTGTAAATAACGACGATGTACTGCGGGTGGAAAGCGGCGGGGTCCGCCAAGCAAAGGGTGGGGGTGAAAAGACGGGAAACGCGGGGGCCAGGGCCGGCGGGGGCGCGGCGAAAAAAGAAAGGCGAAAAAAGAAGGGCGGCGATAAAAAAAAAGGCGGAAAAAACAAGCGGGGAAGAAATGGGAAGGGGGTGGGGAAAAGGAAAGTGTGCGAAAAAAGAAAACAAGGGGGGGGGAAGGGGAAGGGGGGAGTGGGGGGTGGCAGGGGGGGGGGGGCGTTCGATGGTTTCGGTACACGTACAAGTATCAACAGTCTAAATTATTGCAAAATGTTATCAACGTTGTTGTAGTTGTAAACTTGGGGGGGGGACTTTTGCGCGCAACGTTGGAATTATACGGGCAGCTACCACCGTGTCTACCGCGGCCAGCTCATGACAGTATAGCTTACAAGATGGCTTCCAATACACCAGTTATAGTATACAGCGATGTGTCTACTCTACAGTAGCTGCCCCAAGATTATCATGGAGTTGCCCACTTGGTGGGAGAAGGTGGATTTATGGGATTGTAGACCGTCCGAAGTGAACGCAGCTACCACGTAGCCCCGGCACTTACAAGTACTCTATACCTGCGGTTATGAACCATTTGGATAGTGGACCGAATGAAGGCCCTATACACTTGTTTCTGTCTAGCATTTTGATCGTAGTTTTAGGAGGAAAATCATTGACGAATTCAAATAAGAAATCCAAAACCACCTATTCACACACCTCGTAATCCAAAGGCAAATATGTATACCAAAAGATCGATAAAATAAATTGGCTATGAGAAATACAGCGCGCTTGCTGAGAGCCGGTGTAAACCATTGACCTCTATACAGGATAGCGGGGAGCTTCGCCCCGTAATGGAATAGTCGGAGATTTGAAACAACCGGAACTTCCCCAGCGGCCATTTTTCAAAAGGCAAGAAGTCGTCGTTACTGCACTACTTTCAATGGCACTTGTACGTTAAATTTGCAATTACTCAAAATAAGGGAAAATAACAAGGTTTTTTCACACAAAGGAATTTTGTTATATTCCAAACAGGTCATTAATGAACAAATAAAGAGAAATTTCCGAAAAAAATAATGAAATAAATTGAGGAAATGTGAAATAATAAATAAATGCAGCAAATAAATAGCAGAGCATGTTATAACATAAGATCAATGCGTATTTGGTATAAATAAATATATGAATAAATGAATGTATGAATGAAGGAAGGAAAGAATGGATGAACGAATAAATCGTGAGAACTTTGCAAAACTCGAAATGGTCAAAAATGCAGGTCCAAGTTCTACAGTTCGTTAGATAGCTGAATTAATGTTAAATATTTGATTAAATTTTGCAAATTATTTTAATTTTTCAGATGGACTTTAAAATAAACATCAAGGGTTTTGATGAATTTAAAAAAATACAAGCATTTGTGTTAGAAATTTGCCAAAGATGTGTTCAGAATGCCTCGATAAAACAATAAAATACATTAAGATTTAAAAATAAAGAAAAACAAAAGAAATGTTCTGCATTTTTGCTCATGTCATTTGACTAAAACTGTAATAACTACGGAACCGATATCCGATTTGAATTAAACTCGAAGCAAATAAAAGCTAAAACTTGAAATAATAAACACAATTTGCCAAATATTAAACCCCGTATAACCAAAAAACCGAAATTTCGAGCGTTTTATTCTGTCAAACACAAATTCACATCGGCTTGTAAAAGCATGAAATGCACCTACATAATTTTATTACACAAAAATAATTATTTATTTTAGCATCTCAAATAAACATTAAGGCCCATATTCCAGAAATGATGTTTAACAATCGTTTAACTAACAATCGTTTATCTTTGAAGCAGTTAGGTGGATAAGAATTCATTAACATTATGAAAAAAGGGTTATTTTTTTAAAAGTAAAAGAGATATGTCAGTTTGTTAGTTCATATTATCGTTATAAATTTCTTTTGGTATAATATGAAAAATTTGATGCTTTTACCGTGGTTCAAAAATTATCGCTTATCTACCTCACTATTTCAGAGATAAACGTTCGTTTAACTAAACACCTGTTAAACACCGTTTTGGAATACGGGTCTATGAGTTTTCAATTATATTTTTTTAATAACATAAAAATCAAAAATCCAAAAATACCGCTTACGATGGTCTTGTACTCAGCCTACTCAATAAATCCGAGGTAACCGTGTTGCACAGGGAATATAAAATTACGACGTAAAATCACAGCCTCAATGTTTAACATGTCTATTGCTGTCTTGTTGTCCCAGTGAGCAAAACTGGTTGTAAAAACGGTTTATTGTCATCTGGTCTAATCCCATTTGGGTTAATAGCCATTTGGTCTAACTTCAATTCGTCTAAACCCATATTGTCTAATACCAATTTATCTAATAACCATTTAGTTCAAAATTAAATATAAATCTAATAACCGGAATGTCTAATATCCATTTTGGTCTAATGCCCATCTAGTCTAATGCCCATTTTGTCGACTACCATTTGGTCTAATAACCACAAACACCATTTGGTCTAATTCCCATTTGGTCTAATATCCATCTAGTCTAATATAGATCTGGTCTAATATCGATTTGTCTAACGTCCATTTGGTCTCATATCCATCTGGTCTAATATCTACTTGGTCTAATAATACCCATTTGGTCTAATATCCATTTGGATGTTAAACCCAAAATGATTGATACAGTGATTTAAATATTAGACCAAATGGATATTAGACCAGATGGACATTAGACCAAATGGATATTAGACCAAATGGATATTAGACCAAATGGGTATTAGACCCAATGAATATTAGGCTAGCTGAATATTAGACTAAATGGATATTAGACCAAATGGATATTAGACCAGATGGATGTTAGACCAGATGGATATTAGACCAAATGGGTATTAGACCAGATGAATATTAGACCAGATGGATATTAGACCAGATGGATATTAGACCAGATGGATATTAGACCAAATGGATATTAGACCAGATGGGTGTTAGATCAATTGGCATGAGACCAATTCGGTTATAGACGATGTGGATATTAGACGATGAGTTTTAGACCAGATGAATATTAGACTACATGGCCATTAGACTAAATGGTTATTAGCTTAAATGGTTATTAGACTACATGGTATTAGACCAATTGGAGTTAGACAAAATGGCCATTAGACCAATTGGGATTAGACCAAATGGCAAGTCACGGTAAAAACGTTGAAGTCACGTCATTCATAACATATCCAAACGTCGTAAAAGCGTTTCCACGTGGTTATACATGTATATGAAAGTTTTTATTATGTGTGGATTAACCGTTATTACAGCGTAATCTTATCATATAATTTTAACGTAGTATCTACGGCATTATACAAATGTTACAAACAGGTAAGTTACAAAAGCACGTAATCTTAACGAGAAATATCATACCAGTCAGGGTAATAATAATACTTTTTCCAAGTGTGTGGTTTTATGACTAACCACTGTGGATTTTCCGTTTCGGCTTCGCTAACCAAATTGTAATTTGACGTTAGGTATCAGTAAAATCGTTGAGATTGTTGAATAACTGGGGTTGACTGTAATTTAAAAAGCTAAGTTAGGTAATTTTATGATTTTTGTTGCAGTTACAGACACAACTTTCTAAAAAACCAGATAAGCGGAGTCTTCCACTCGACTCAATCAACAGTATCGACTCTATCAACATAAAATCCAATCACCTTTTGGTCGATGTCTGCCGACGGAACTTCAGAATGTCGCGATTTTGACCCTGTTTGAGAGTGAAGAGTGAGAGTGAGTGTGTATGTACGAGAGAGAGAGAGAGAAAGAGAGAGAGAGAGAGAGAGAGAGAGGGGAGAGATGCCTTACATACCTATGTATCATTATTTTTAATAGCTTTTCATGATGATTGATGAATTACATTTTAAGTTTTTAACATTATGGTATGTCTTCAACTGTTATATATTACCTGAATGACCCCGATTTGTCCCTGGCCCATCGCGCTTATCACTGTCTTCAGGTACGATAGAATTCTTTCGTAAATTGCAATCAAACATGCGAGCCAGGACTGTAACAATCACAAGAAACCCCACACTTGCGGCAATCAGGATTCCAATCTCGGCACCCGTTGATAATTCCTTGTTTAACAAATCAAACGATAACCAAAATAGTAATATTATTAACGATTGATTGTGAAAACGCCGATGACGCACAACATCTTTCCACTTTTCATTTTGCACACACGGATGTCACTGAATCATGCTATTGGTAGATCTTTATGTTAATGTACACGAAAAAACTCTGTAACTTGTCGGCATGATCATTTCTTGACAATATTTGTTTAATATCTCTAAATGAGAATTACTTGAATTTGTTTTAAAAACAGAACAGAAACCACTTAATGACACTATCAGTGATTTGAAAAATATTTGAAATTTGCAGGAATAGCTTCAAAGTGAAGGATAAGTGTGTAGAATTCTCATAAGTTACCTTTTATAGCTGTAGGATTAACAGAAAAGGAAGAAAACGGCAGTGTTCCAAGAAACGATTCTCCATTCAATTACGTGTTGTAGTAAGTGTCCGTTCGGACAGTAATGACTAAAAATCTCTGATCTGTCCTTATTAGGTTGCTTCTGGTCTTATCATTTGCAGGGTATGTTAGGATACCTGTACTTGTTACGTACATTCTAAAATCTGATTTTTTATGATTTTTTCGATTTGCTGATTTAGCAAATCACTGATAGTGTCTTTAAGAAGGAAGACAATTAGTCGTAGATTCCTAGAGTTTAAAGAAATTATGATGCTCTTGTCTCCTATCACTCAGTCAGAATCATTCAAGGTGCTTTTCGAGATGAATGGGTATGAATGACTTAACCTTGACCAAGACTCTGCTCAAAAGGTTTGGATTGTTTCTAGGCAAAATTGACCTGCTGATTCCAAAACTAGATGATGCAACTTTGTCATCCTGAAATACCGGATCGGGCCCACATGGTCTATGGAAGATCGGCACTCTAGCCTCTGCTAAATACCTTTTAGCTGATTAACATAAAGTAAATGTATATTACCTGCTGTAACATGCCCATACGAACAATTTGAAACAAATCGGATTATTAGAAACATTTACCTCCAATTCATGAAAGGGATATATAATAAAAACAAATAATTCGAACCAAACAAAAACCAATACACCAAAGAAAACCAGTTGTTTAGTCTGCGAGTTCACGTACGAGTTTTGAATGTACACATGAATGAACACAGATAAGTCAAAAAGTCTTTACAAATTAAAAAGTCTTGAAACAACGTTTCAATCAGTTATACAGATCTGAGTAAGATGGTGGGAAGCGTGATGAGAATTTGTGTATCATGGGCTAGGATCAACCCGAAAGGGAAGAACTCCATAGTGGAAATTCTTATGGTATATTGAGAATGATATTTTTTTATCATGTTTATGTACTTTAAATTTCTTCCCCTACAATCCACAAAAAGTCTTACCCCTGAGTCCGGGTTTTTAGCATAACCAGTTGTGCTTCTCGTTGTGAGTGGCGATGTTGCTGTCTCATACTTTGTTGTTAAAATTTTAGATGTCAATTTCCGAGTATTCGCAGGCCTAGTGATTGTTGTTCCTTGTGCTCTAGTTTTCAAAAATAGTAGTTAACACCGGTGATGAGATTTTCGTAGTCTGAATCAAAAAACATACAGATGTTATTTGGGGAGATGATTTACTATAACCCAAGTCTCCAAATGTCACCAGATGTAGGGGAAGCAGCTAATGGATTTAAAAAAAATCATTATGCTCAAATTACATTGATCTTGCAGTTGTTACATCTATATTCCTTAATCATCATCATCTTCTTCCTTTTCTTTCTTCCTTGTTATCACTAGTAAATAAATAAAAATACTACTACAAAAGGGGACGGACCTGTGTACGCAGGAGCGGAGTGCCCCCGGGGAGCGCCCTTCTGTCGTTCGAAGCGATTGGGCCAGACTCCATATAATGTTGCTGTAGGGGGATCGCTACACCTCCTTGAATAATGCCGGGTGGCAGGAGATATGGTGCTCCCGACCACTTACAACGGTGAATAATAGGACCCTTTGAGATAGTCAATGCGGGACAAGACCAACGATTGACCAGCAAGGTTGCAAGCATCATTTCATTGTTAACCATCACTCGGGTACTAGGATCAGTGAGATATGATCTAAGCCTGGCAAGAGTAGTGTCTCTGATATCAAAACTGGTAACAAGCTTAAGCATTTTAATAAAAATGTCATGGTCAATGGTGTCAAAGGCAGCACTCAAGTCAAGCAATACGAGCAAGACAGCCGGATAAGAAATGAAGGAGGCCCCCTATAATCATCATCCCCAAAATACACTTGTATCAAGAACTTCAGGCGCATAAAAAAGTAAAGTCTCGTGCCGAGCAAGCTCGTGCGCGGAGTGCCCATCTCTCTTTCCTTAGCGTTTGGGCCAGACTCCTCCGCATTATGTTTGCTGTGGGGGGTTCGCCACTCCTCCCGCACCAGCATTGAATAATGCTGGTACCCATTTATACACCTGGGTGGAGAGAAGTAATTAAGGTAAAGTGCCTTACTCAGGGCACAACACGTTGGGGCCGCGTGGACTCGAACCCACGACCTTGATTGCGTGGTTCGAGCGCTCAATCCACTGGACCAACGTGCCCTCATGCAGGCGCATGCTCTCTGGGAAAACAGCAAGCTTAGAGCATCCCTCATTGCAGACGACCAGTTTGAATTTAAATGAAGAAACGAATATGTTGCATAGCGGCCCTTTGTTATGGAGGCTTGTAATGAATGCCTAGATAGACCTTTTGTCCTTCATAACTAAAAGAAGCTACACGGCAGCCCTTTAGAACAATACCCAAATACCTATGAGTTTTTGGTGTGTAGTTGCAATGAAGTGCTAGCGAAGATTTGGATTATATAACCGTCTGCACACCAAGCAGTGCGGATTACCGTAAAAGGGCCTGTTTTTCAGCAGCTTAGAGGTGGGCCCCTCTGTTAGCCTCAAGAAGCAACGCAATATCCGCATTTTAAAATGTGACCTAGGTTTGTCGAGCGGGGGGGGGTGCCTGAGAGCAATATTTTAAGGATCCCTTTCCACGCTGCTGACACTGCTGACTCTTTAAATCCGCCCCTGACACCAAGCAACTCTTATGCAAACAAATTTTGGCCCGCTCTGACCCGCGGGCTATTTAATCTGAGCAAGTTAACTCTCCCTCTCACTATTAACATCTCAATTCACCGGCTCATTCACTAGCTTTCATTCACCAGTATATTGACAAATACCCCCGTATTTTTAAGTATGAACCCAGAATGTGAATGGCAGCGGCTATTAACATGTGCCCATCCAAGTCTTCTGAACTGAGCCCTTAGTGGGTTAGCATGCCTTACCTCAGAGTGTGGTAGGGTATGTAGGTTTGTTTGTTTTTTTTTGGTCATTCATTTAAGTGTTCGGCCCCCCGAATACAAAAATGCAATGGGTCTTCCCCCCCCCCAGAACCAATGCCACTCACATCTATGTTGCTAATAATATAACGCACATCCTTGCAAAGCGGCATTGTGGTTCTTGGGGGGGGGGGCCTGTACCCTTGAAGCCTGTATTCTATTTTTTCATTCTATTACCTCGCTGCCCATTATTGAAAAATGCAGCATTATGATTGGTCAGTTTACTGCCCCTTATTCTGCAATAATGGGTCGCGAAATGCATTTTCTCATTATATCAGCTGTTTTCGGTATGATAGACATAAAAGGGTTTGCAGTAGAATTTATGCTCATATGTATCCTCGGCCGGAAAAAATTAAAATAATGGACTGGCTTCGCCTCGTCGCATTATGTATTTTTTCCACCTCGGACACATTATTCGCCCATAAGGATACAGCATCAACCTTTATTCTTAATAAACAGCGACTCTTTGAGAATTTTATGGGTAAAGTGGACCTTTTTTTGAAACCGCGAAAGGTAAACTTGAGCTTTGCTTTATAAATGCGGAATGTTTCACAATCATCCGTTCTCATGAAACTATAGAGGCGTGTTCTTCGTCCTTGCCAGCGCGATGTCCTTTCTAACTTGAAGTAGGGCAGTTTCAGTGGAATAGGTAGCTTTGTATGCAGATTGAAGAGGCTCACCAAGATCATGTCGCCACATGATGTAACCGGACGTGATGCGGTCATGTCAATCTAGTTGGCAATGGATTTGAATTAGCAAACGGGCCTATAGCTCTATGCAGTATGGCCAAAGGTATCTTCTTAAAGGGCAGTCGTGATCACCGCCTCGTTCCACAATTTACCTCAAAGAAAATTTAGATTTGATTTTATCCGAACCGTCTAGTCCAAGCGCAGTATGTATCCCTATATCTTACGTGCAATGAAATTTCGTAATATTGTATTTTCTGGCCTATGGGGCAGCGCGATACAACCAATACGCTATAACATTATAACATCATAATCCACATCACAACCAACTGGAACTTTGGACATAACTATTTCTGGGATATCTATTGATTGTGCTAGGATCACAAAATGCACCTTTATTACAGGGATAATGATAGACTTTTTCAAAGTGGGAGGAAATTATGTATATTGTTAGGTACTATGTATATTTCGCAACGTTAAAGAATGTATATTGCGAATGAAAGGTTTTGTGTTGACAGGAATGTGAATTCATATTTACCAAATACGTGCTTTGTAGTTGTGTATGGTAGGGTCAGTTGCGTCAGAAGATACTTGCAATGGAAGCAATGGAAATGAAAAAAGGCAAAGTATTGGGTGGGTGCGGCCTATCTGTAGGTGTTAATTTTGAACAGCTTGTTCATTACATCTTACCTAGGAAAAGTCCTTGTGTTATATTCGTTGGTGGCGGGACTCTAGGATGAGGGCGGCTATGAAAACAACCAGATTACAAATACCTTTCAAAATTTTTTACCACATACCAAAGAATTTAATGCAAATAAGTCGCTGCTAGTCCCCATGTTTTAAATTAAGCTTTTAATTGGTGTCCCGTATTCAAGACTTAACCGATTCATTTTCAATCAGTGTTAGTTTTGTCCTTGAGTTGGAAGGTCTTTTATTTATTTGTCGCTTTCTTCTGTTTTCTCTTTACTATTAATCACTATTTCAACGTCGGAATTTCATTTTACGGTGTAAAAGCAAATATATCTCCGGGAGCCACAGTCAGGGTTCCATAGGCGATACGGAATAAAGCGTGAAAACTAATGTTGCGTGAAGAGGGGTCAACGAATGAGTTGCCCCTCTTCTTACCGATGACAGCCGGACTGTGAGTACGCCGTACTATAATTTCTTCTACACCGGAATGGCATGCCACACATGCTGTTCCTGAATTGTAGTGTAGTAGATAATTAATCGGGCGACTGGGGTGGTTCTTGGTATCTCTGTATGATAGGTTTTTTGCAAGATAGCCAAGTTAGCCTATTAGCCACCTGCTGCAAGTGCCCTACAGGTGCACACCACAAATAACTTTCCCTTTGAAACTGTTGGTAAATATATGCCATGATTCATTGACTCTTTCCTTCCACCCGCATGTGACAATATTTTCGATATTATGAATATCTAGATATATTTAAAAAAACGTGTGGTCTAGTGAAAGCGCAGACCGTGATCATTAGACCGTTAAAATCGTGAGTTCGAGTCCCACTGTGGTCAAAGTGTTTGTGTCCCTGACAAGATACTTAATTCAATTGCCATCGTCTACCAAGCATATCTGGGGAGCTGCATGGGGAAATTTAGGAAATAAATAATGATTTTGGGAACCGGTACTCTCTACGACGAATTGAACCCAATTGCAAGGCGATACCATTATTTTAAGTTCAATTCGTCGTAAAGGAGAAGTACCGTTTCCCAAAATCATACTTTATTCTCATCTTAAACGCTTATCATTTAAGGTCATTTTTAACTCAATTCGCGATGTTTTACGGCGTTTAATACCACAAGCAAGGAACGCCATCAACCCAGTGACAAAATCGAACAACCCGTTCACTCAACGTATCATACGCAACGAGACCAACGTTTGGCATGCGCGCGCGAACGTAGCAAAACGCAGTAAGACGCTAGCGTCTTCAACCACAAATAACGTCAATACGTAACGCGTACTACCTGGGTTCATTTAAACTAATTGAATCCAGTCATCAGCCAATGAAATAATAATGCTTTACATTTTCACAGCTTTTTAAGAATATTATATAAATTATATAGCCTTTCGTGGGTATGACTTAGAGAAGCAGGTATGATTTTGGACCGGTACTCTCTTTACGATGAATTGACCCCAAGGCGTACCATTATTTTAAGTGGAAGAACGAGGCCCGGAGGCCGAGTTCTTCCACGCAAAATACTGGTCGCCGGTTCCAATTCGTCGTAAAGAGAGTAAGTACCGGTTCCCAATCATCCCTTTATTCTCATTCTTAAACAGCTTATCATTTAAGGTCACTTTAACAATTTTCGCGATGCTTTACGGCTTAAATCCAACAAGAAAGTACTGCTACCACCCAGTGACAAAAGCAAACAACCCGTTGAACGCACTATCAAACGCAACGAGACGCACGTTGGCAGGCGCGAGCGACGTAGCAAAACGTGCGTATCCGCCGAGCTCTTCACCTAAAAATAACTCAACTACGCAGCGCGTACTAACCTGGGTTCAATTAAACAATTTGAACCCGGGCATCAGCCAATGAATTGCTTACCTTTTCACAGCTGCTTAAGAATGTTTTTGTTGAATGAGTGTGGTTGAGGGGGGGGGGGGGGGGGGGGGGGGGTGGGGGTGTGTGTGCGTGAGTGCGTGTTTGTGTATTCCGTGGGAGATTGTTACGTGTGTATGTCTAAGTGGCGGCCGCGAGTACATCTTATATTAAAGATGGATTGCCGCGGATAATGCGAGAGTATCGAAAAAAATGTGGAATAATGTTTAATACAACTCATAAATCGGTGATAAGTGTGTACAATTCCATATAACTGCTTTAATGTAGAAACAACCACAAATAGTAAAAAAAGCATTTGAGGAACTTTGTCAGACCGTCTCCGCAAATAGACGCATACAGCGACGGGTGTCTCAAATCTACACTAAACAGCTGATGTGTGTTTTACACCAGTACAGAATAACACAGATCAATACTGTTTGTGTGGTTGAGGTCAACTGTATTGATCATGGGTGTCACATATCACGCTGAAAATCTGTCACTGTGATAGCACAGGCGCGTAACCAGTACCTCAGCCTCCGGGGGGGGTAGGGGGGGAGAAAAGACTCAAGGTTTCCCCATTTTTTTTTTCCGGCTCGCCTTCGCCTCGCGGGTAAACAAACCCCATATTTTTCCCCTAGCTTCTTCCCTTCTCTCGTCCCTTTTTTGCTTTCTCCGTCCCACTTTTTAGTTGCCGGGGGGCAGTCTTACCCCCCTGCCCCTGCTGGTTACGCCACTGGATATTCACCGGGAAGCTTTTTGTTGATCATCAATTGCAGAATTTTGATTCCCAAAACAGTATAAAATACAGAATCAATAAAAGACTGTCTTGTCTTTATACACGGATTTCAAGCCAACCACTTGCATGTTAGTTCGGCATATCCATGCCAGTAACGCAAATATAAAAATATTAATTTTGATTATTATTTCGATGTTCGGCTTAGGAAATCGCTGCCTAACGCCTTGAAACAGTTTGTTCTATACCATTTACCGTATAAACGTCTTTGTTGTCATCACTCTTAGTGGCTGGACTCTCAGATGATGGCGGCTATGAAAACAAAATATATTAAAAACACCTTTATCTGCATCGACGAACCTTTCCAACTATATTACCTCAAGTCACTACAAATTTTTTGACGCACCGGAAACACTTAAAAGAGATCTGTCGATTTAGTCCAACCATATTTTTCGCTATCCCCATTATGTGGCAGCCAATTACTTTTGGTACAATTTGAAATCGATGTTGCAATACTTTTTTGAATTTGGTGATACTGTGTTGGGTGTATAACCTAATATAAGGCACTACAGTATTCATTATTGCTTATTATAATTCTTTACAATTATTATTATCTGTTTTTGTCCTTGGATTGCTTATTACTTTCGTTTTTGTAGGGTCTTGATGGTGAGTGGGTCTTTTTGTTTGTTTTTCTTCTTTGTTCTTCTCTTTAATTCCATCAGATTTTCATTTTACCGGAATTGCATCATAGCACACATCTACGATATGCTATCCTGAACTGGAGTGTAGTAGTCGACTTTGCACCAGTCATTGTTACCAACAATTCAGAACAGACAAATTACATATGGACAGCACATTCGATCTATTGGAAGAAAATGTGGAAATATTTGCACTACATTAATTTTTTGTTTAAAAAAAATTTCCCCTTAATTTACTATTCCACGATTCTTGCACCCCCTGTTTTATTTGTGGTTCATATCCTTGAGAAACATGAAAGCTTAAAATGTATTTCAAAAATTTCAGTTCTTTCCGGTAAAATGAGCAAATGATTGTGTCACATCGCATAGACCACTGTGCTGTAATATCTGTCTTGTTTATGCACAGAAAAACATTAAAGAGAAAACTGAAGTCGAATTTGCACGTAAGCATTTGCACAAATAAAATACTGAGGCTAAACGGCATATGATCCTAAAATCGCACGTTTTTAGGTAAGGTCAAGTAATGAGGCGAGGCTATGGATCATGACTCACCTTTAGCGTTAACTCAAACTCTTTCTATCGCTCAACACATTTCTCAATCCGATGGCGCATTCCAGCCAAACCATCCTCGCTAATAACTCTTGTCCTCGTTTAGCCCACAAATAAATTTTCCACGTTTCGTAAAACTGCGCGCCCTTTCAGTATAGGGTAGGCCGCCCTATTTCGTGACCTGCAGTTTTTCGGACGATGCTCCTTGTTTGGAGCCATGTGGTTTCATTCATTAATCAAACTACATTTAAAGCCATCAAATAAAAAACCGAATACAAACTGCCGTTAATGGCTACTTGAGGCCATGGGTGCCCGTCTATATAATTGTATTTGCCTTCGAAACAGCGAGGATAAGTGTGTCGATTTGGACCCCTTTTTACTAAGCTGAGCGCATCAGCGCAGCTCTTATAGACTAACGCACTATTGAAAATCTAATCGTCCGACAGGTTTAAAAATACCGACCCTCATTTGACTCCCCCTTTTCGTTCGTACCATTAACTCCTACGGAAATAAAATCGACGGAACTTGGGCAAAATATTGTATTTAATAGGTGTCCGATATTCCCAACAAGATATATAGTTTAATTCCTCCATTCTGTTGGATATTTTGTTCTCGCAAATTTATTTTTTTATGTACTTGTTTTCTAACATTAAAACCTATGATAATGTTGTGCTGATGTTTTTAAAAATTATGCTTGGAATAATTAAATGCGATAAATAAATAATGTTAAAATAAACTCACCATAGCTTTCTTCAGGGGATGGCGGCCAAAGAAATCCTATTTTTAGACCTTGCATTGGTTTAACACAGGCTGGTTTAACACGTAACAAGACGAGATCTTGACGAAAAATTCTGGATTTTTTTAAATATGTTTGTCAGGGCTGGTTGGATTACGCCAAACAAAATTGTTTGACACAAAGCTGTCATACTATTCGACTAAGAGTGCAAGAATAAATACGACGTAAACCAGGGGCCTGACACGATCTGCTGGATTGGGGCATTTGGGATTTCCAACATGGTAATTTATGGATTCTTGCGGAAATGCATTTTGGCAAATATGACAGAATGAAAGTGTATCTGAGCGCTCGCTGCTCTAAGTTCACCTGCCACCTATTAAAAAACACAGAATGTTACGATACGAGGCATAGCGTTAATTCCGACGTGATCAACATTTCATGGAGGTTGCATTTTGCACAATTAAAAACAAAATCAAATTTTTTTCCCTTTATGTGTTCATGTAACTATGTTATTTGTTTGGCGGCAGGGTGCACAGATCTGTTTTCTTCCGTATCAGCCGACTGCAAGAACTGTCCGAAAACTGGAAAGGATTTTTTGCGCATGTCCAGTTTTCGGACGCCCCTCTATAAAATCACGGGGGGGGGGGGCGAGGCGTGACTGGGTAATCAATCCAGCCGTGGAAAACTTGACTAGACAGGCCCATGAGCATATTAAAACCGTAGGACCTATGTAATACAAAGCAATTACAAACAAACAAACACATCAACCATGCAAAAGAAAAAATTATATAGTGACGCTTCTGGCTTCAAGAAGGTTCCGCGCCTTCGAACCCGTTGGGGTTTCAAACGAAGACCTATCAAAGTCTGTGCCACAGTCCCGGTGACTATTACCGGGTACTAATATAAGGTGTGGTGCACAATTTTTTGGAGAAAGGTGAAGGGAATTTTTATTCAGAAATGGGTACATGCGCCAAAAATTGGAAAATTGACAACATGCATTCATCTGAAATGCACGCGAAGCGCACACGAATTTATCATTTATAATCGTACTTTGACCGTTAGTCATCATTTGTAAAGTGTGGCTAAATTTGGGGTGGATTGGGGGAAAGACAATTACTTGACGAGGAGAACTATCCCTATGCCCCCCCACCTCCCGGAGTGCCGCCACTGAGTACTATCACTTTAGGGACCGCACTGATCGGTTTTCTACCTCGCTCGTTGTAAGCTGTTAGCTCTCTATCTAGTGATGAATTGTGCACTTTGTGATAAAGTACCAAATTTTCCACAGTTGTAGCATGGACTGGACACTAACATTTTCAGATATGTGCCCAATCTCTGGATGTCCAGGCTTGCCAGGAGAAGGCGCTTTCAAAATGGCCGCCAAAATCCCATAATTCATAAATACAGGCATTCTCTTACCACTTTATGTGCTAAACCTTTTAGATTGGGGATATTTTCCATCTTTCAGGATCATCTGAGCCATTCTGAGATAATCAAAATGGATATACTCCTGTGTCAAAGAACCTATTGACGGATGTATTAAAATATCCTCTATATTCCAATCATGCGTTCCTTAGCAAATCTGACACTGCTGATTTAATTGTACAACGTTAACTGAAATGAATGTTAACTCACCTTTTTTTTTCTGTAATTTCAGATAAAACATAGTCATCCTTGTTCAGGTCTAATATCTTTTTTTTTGTGTCGACAAAGGAATTCCAAGGATGGCGGAGTGTTTCTAGAAAACTCGTAATCACTGATGCAAAGCATTGCATTCATTATTCAATATGGAAACCATTCCTTATCATCAGTTAAGACTACAAAGGCACAAATAGTAGAGGGCTATTTGTGCGCAGGATTATACTTGAGGGCACTTTTAAAAATGACAGCCGATCTTTACTTTATATTTATACAATGAGTATTAATATACATATTTTATGAGAGTGGCTATATCCAACCAAACATGATTTAGAAAAGTTCATGTGTCATTGATTTTGATAGCCATTTCAGAGAAAGAACGGTTTATCGGGGCAGCACGAAGGTATACAAAGTCAAGGACACAGGACGTTCTAAATCATGTTGGTTGGATTATTAGAGCAAATAGAAGAAATACGGGATAGTAATGACGAAGTGTATAAATATAAAGTAAGAATGCGTGCCAGATGGTCTTTTAAAAGTGCATAGAGTATAGTAAGTCGCGAAAAAAAGACCTTACTATTGTGCTTGTAGGCGTGAAATGAGGCTAAGGATGTGCAATTGAAATTAGTCCCATGTCCTCAAGCCAGGTCTACGAGTTTTCTGAAAACCTGCATCAGGGGGGTGGAATTGGGGCACCCACAACAAAAAAGCAGATCGTGTCCTTCCCCTCCCCCTGCCCACTTTCCCTCCCCCATCATTCCCCCCCCCTTCCCAATCCTTCCCTCCCACCCCCCCTTTTTCCCCCCCCATTCCTCCTCTGATCCGTCAACCTCAACCACCAACCCCAGACTCGCCCACTCTTCGCCTACCTTCTCTACCATCCCCCCCCTCGCAAGTCTCCTCCCCACAACATCTCATCCCTGCATCCTTCTACGTATTGGTTGAGCACCGCCATAATCCATTTGAATGTGACACCTGAAATGGGGGATATAACAAGGTGAATGTGAAAAAACAGATAATTCTTCATTTTTGCAAGACTTTCTCGCTCCATTTGGCAGGTAAATTAGAGAGGCATTTGGAGATAAGCTGATCGAATGGTGTTCATCTCTCTGTACTAACAGGCTGGGCTGTCAGACCCATTCACACATTTTGTACTTGAAAGCAGCCACCTCTAGATTAATATTAGACGAAGAAAAAGGCTGTAAAGATATAGGAGTAGATGAGAAATAGCCCTATCATTGAAATCAAAAATGAGTTCATTGCAACCAGGGCACAGGTTGCTGCAATTACCGCACTGTGGAGGATGGCATACAAGCAGGTGCCCATTGGTCCTCAAGAGTATGGTGCGGGATAGGTCAATATGTCGGATCACCACTCACCAGTGATAGTGTTCAATGTGCAGACACTCTGCTTAACCAAACATCCAGAAACCAAGCGGTGGACTAACCTTTCATCCATAGTGATAAAGCTGGAAAAAGGTGTTCCAGCAGCACCGTTGGACAGATCAGTTTCCAAAGAAATTCACTTTTGAACAAATAGCTTTGCTTTTGAATCATGACTGGCCTAACTCTTTTAGAATACTTTGTTATGACTATAAATGTATAGTAATGTTCACTAGCAATAAAAAAGGAAAAAAAGAATGTCGCGAAACCCCTGTCTTATGCAACCTCTATACCCAGTGGCATACTTGTCTCAGTTGGTAGGACAGATGAGATGAAACAATTCCTTTCGACGGAAGTTGGTGTATGGATTTTAGGTGAGGACTGACACGATCTATGTTGATGATTTGCTGGTGTATGGGATTTTAATTGGCTCTAAGCTCCATGCATAGGTTAGTGACTGCATGTCTTCTAATTAAGGAAGTTGCCTGCAGCAATAGAGGAGCTCAACTGGTGTAGGCACCCACTAATAGATCACGAAATCTTGCCAAACACTCAAATCAAAACAATTTAGTGTTCTTGTGGTTAATTCCTGGGGCATACACTTTACGGAAGTTGATTGCACTTGCTGCGCCACCACTGATTTTACCACTGTTTACTGTCAGGTGTTGATGAAAGGAGAATGAGCTGCCAAGCTTTGCTCCCAGCTAGTAGTAGATTGGAAATCAAGTCTTATGTTGTTAACATATACATCTAGTTCCATCTAGCTCACATCTAGTTCCATGTTGTTTAGATGACAGGACTCTGAACTCTTAATTGCCAACTATAGTTGCCACTGTTCTGGTACTTTACCAATGTGTTTATGGCCTCGCTGAGGAAGATTTTGATATATTTTGCGCTCTGTGTTTTTCAGCATAGTGAGGTCATATACATAACACCATATTTCTTGAAAATTTTCATCTTTAAGGTCAGGATGAACAAAAATGAACAGCATGATGAGCTTGGAGAATCCTTGGAACACCATTTATTGTCTATTTAGTGTCAATCGCTGTTTGTGGGCGAGTTGAATGTGAAGCTATAAATGTAGCGTGCCATGCATGATCTGTAACAGTACGCTTGATTGCCAGGCCCGTCGATGCCATACTGTGTCATATTCAGTGGTAATGTCAACAAGGACAGGGGAAGGCGGCCACGGAATCCCAATTTTAGACATTCGCATGTTTTTAACACGTAAAAGTGAAAATCTTGACGAAAATCCTGAATTTTTTATATGTTGTGAAGAGGAATATGTTCTTATTCCAAAACCGTTGAGCTGAGGAAATCAACTCCACAGTAAGAGGTTATTTCTGATTGTTTTTTGTATTAAATCAAGGACGAGGGACGAGATAGTATGTGAGTCATGGGATAAGCGACACCGACCCGTATCAAATCCTAAAATTGGTTTGTGGTTTGCACTCCGTATTGCTGTAAATCTTTTGATATTTTGGGTGAGTTGCTATATTGAATGAGGCTGGCTGCCTAGTCTGCAAGGACAGTGCCACCAAGGCAGTCCTTTGCTGCTCTGCGTAAGTAAGGTAACTAGGATCAATGCTGCCCCGGGCCACTAGTGCACCATGTTGTCATTCATGTGATGACACCTTCATTTTCCACCCAAAACACTGACCTATTATTTCAGCAAAAGGAGAACCCATTTCACCCTCCTGTTGCAAAAAAAGATACCCTAATCTCTGAACTAACATTCTAAATAAATTTTACTGATGCATGACACCTAAATGGACATCTAAACACAGGAATCTTGTAGCCATTTAATACCATAATGCAATGCACTAGTGCAATAATTGAGATAATGGACACTTAAACAATACCTGTTTGTCATTTATGTTGCTTGTTGTAATGCTTAAACACAGAAATGAAGTCAAATGACCACTATGAAATTGCCCCTAAACATGACATGCAGGCCCTAAAACGCCAAAGGGTACCTATTTTTTAAAAAGAAATGGAAATCTGAATGAGTCACCTATGATGAAAAGGACACCCTTTTACTGACATTTTTCGGATGGTGATGCAATGGTGGTTTCAGTGTACCGACCGGGGTGGGTTGTGGGGGGGGGGGGGGGTAGCAAAGGGGGGAAGAAGTGGCTCTGTCGAGAGGGGATGATATGACAAAGTATGTATTTTGATCCCTCTTCTTCGTGGAAAATTTCGACAATTCAACGAAAAAGTGGACAAAATATGGAAAATTTGGCAATTTTCGTTTCAAGCATTTTGTCAAGTTCAGAGCAAATCACATTCTGGCGGGAACGACTTAGGAATTTTTGCACCTTCTAGGTAAACTGCTCGGTACGGCATGGATGGTTTGAGTTGGTCCCCCTGGGCAATGATGGGATGGATGTATCCATGGCATAAGAAGTCGTGGTAGGATGTGAAAATTACCATTTGGGACAATCTGTTTTATGTGTAGCGATATAGTGTTTGCAATCACAGCGCCCACTTCTCTGACTTGACTATTGGGATTTTGGGCGAGCCATTTTGAAAAGCGCCCCCTTATGAATGCATCAGTGAAACTGGGAGCATTACCAGATTCGAAGCAGATTTATCAAAAATACCTCAATATCACTGAAATGACATCTTTTCGTTGTACTTTGTCATTTTAGTGCTATTTTGGGTGCCAATTTTGGAAAAACGCCCTCCCAGGCCATATTAGGACTGTTAACACCAGCTGGGCACATATTGTAAAAATTATTGCACATTGGCACACTTATCTCTTTGTAAAATTCATGCTTTTAATCACAAAGTTCAATCTCCTCTGCTACAGCTGTACTATCGTTGTTCTGCCCCTCCCTTGACTTTGCAAAGCCAAGTCTTTGACAAATTTGGAATTTACCACTTTCTAAGTATTACCCCGGACCTTCTTAGAAGTCGTATTCCTATGTGACGGGTGGTTTCTGTGATTAATAAACATTGTTGATTGAACATTCCTCACTTGAAGCCTCCTGCCGGCGTATCAACAAGTATGTCTTTGCTCAACTCCAACGGACAACGTATACATCCTAGTAGGAATTGCCTCCACCAGACATCCTCGATGTATAGCAAGCCACTCAAGAGCGTAGCTCTCCAAGTATTTATTGGATCACTATTGTCCGGACAGAGACCAGCTGCTACCCGCCTTACATGCCTTAAATCCAGAGAGGTTTCTTAAGCAAATTCTAACCCCTTGCAAACAGTCTTCTAAGGAGTTTAAGAGAGTCTCTTGGAAAGAAAGACTTTCTATCAATCAAGTAACATCCATGGTATTGAACCTGGTGAGCCGCTTTCCCACCTGTCATGGAGCAGACGCCTCATGGGTTGAATGGCGATGTCTCAAACAAAAAGATTGAGAACCAAACCGGCCGATCTACTTTTCCGCGCATAAGTGGGGTTTACCTAGAAGCGATCATGACACTACCTGTGATTGTGGAACAGCACAACAACCATGGAAGCCCCTCTGGTAGCCCAATGTTTGGAGCAAAATGCATAAACAATTGACCTTGGCGGATTCAGTGAAGCAGCCAGAATTTATACCTCACCTCTGGCTGTATCATATTTGAGAACCACGTGTTTGGATACTATAAGAAGAAAGCTGCTTAGAGGTATAATTAACCAATTTTAAAACCCAACGTGCTAACCTGCAACGAAGGACACCGCTCTATTCTCAATTTGTAGTCAAATCGCTACAGCCATTTGGATGTTAGAAGCAAAAAATTGTATCAAAATGGTCCATAGATCTAAATTAAATGATTTCATCCAAGTTAGCTTTTATAAGCTTGTTTCGCATTCTTCGCGCGCAATTTTTCTAAAAGCAGGACTCTGATTTTCAGCTACCAGGCCTGGGCAACCCTGATTAGTATAACGAACATGACAAATAAATACTTTTATTACACCTTATAAATATTCATGAGATAATAGGCATAAGTCCTTTCATTTCATTGGTTAATTGCGCTGGACACAGGGATGATAAATTGAGCTATCTGTGAATTTGAGCTATTTCCCGTGCGGTATTTTTTATTATATACCTCATATATAGATTCCTGTCATCTGATTGGTTAAAAGTGGAGGCATGAATTCAACTAGCTTCAAGAATTGAACCAAAAATGAACTATGCCCTGGGAGAGCGGGCTTTTTTTTTTTTTTTTTTTTTAAGAAGAAGCTGCTTAGAGGTATATGAACCAATTTTAACCCTAAACGTTTTCTAACCTGCATGAAGGACACCGCTCTATTCTCAATTTGTAGTCAAATCGCTACAGCCATTTGGATGTTAGAAGCAAAAATTTGTATCAAAATGGTCCATAGATCTAAATTAAATGATTTCATCCAAGTTAGCTTTTATAAGCTTGTTTCGCATTCTTCGCGCGCAATTTTTCTAAAAGCAGGACTCTGATTTTTCAGCTACCAGGCCTGGGCAACCCTGATTAGTATAACGAACATGACAAATAAATACTTCTATAAAACTTTTATCAACAAATTAATTGAACAAATTGGTTGATCACGGTCCAACCCAGGAGAACAATCACCATGATCACGTAATTAGAAGACGCACAAGATGTAACGGAGAGATGGTCATCACATTGCTTCATCGCCGCCCGGAATGTCCCTTATGTCTCTAAGACTTGCATGATAGCATTGATAATTGTTAAGTTTTTATTTCTTTGAGGGGATTTCTTTACGTGAACCTCCTTGTTTGGCTACCTTTCTATCACAGAGCTTCGATTTCAGATAATAGTTCAATCCAAGTTCCTTTCAACACAATATACCGCAGCTGGAGTCTCAGCCTCTGTGGGTACAGTATGTTTTTTTCCCTAATAGGGGCTGTGATCTGCCTAAGGCCTCAAAAAACGTGTTCGATAGAGTAGATACAGCTCCAACTCGCTAACCATTATATAAGCCTATTCAATTTTCCAGGCCTTATACAGGGCTACCACCACCCCAACACTTCTAACTTTCTTAGATATCGATGAAAGTCCATCAAAATCTTGAAGGCTTGAGTCCTCCTATAAGTCCTATTTAAAACCACATGAAGTTTCCGCTTTGTTTGCTCAGGGCTTGGGAGTTGCTTGGCTGCCGGTGTGAAGTAATCAAGTCCGGCAGGTATCAGTCCGGCTCCATTATAGACGACAACGAATAAATCTTGAAACTAATGTTTGCGTGAAGTGTCCCAACAGAATCGAGTGCCCTATTGTTCTATTGTTTCCCGGACTGTGAGCCCGGAGGACTTTACCTCCTGCCACACCGCCCAATTTACTTACACACCGCAAAAAATGTTGATAAAAATTCACAGCTCTTAATGTTTAGTAAATCTTAGTCAATGTTGAGTACACCTTACACAAGCGAGTAGATTTGACCCACAATGACTAAGCCTTAGTCAACAATGAGTAATTTTGAGCTACTTCTAAGATTTTACTCAACATTAATTAAGAGCTGTGACAATTTTACTCAAGCCTGAGTCAAATACTTTTTACATTGCAGGGACCTCCTGAAAAGCAGTTTGCGATTGATTCTAGGCTCATAAATTTCCTTTACCGATAAAATATTTTTTATGGCTTTTCCTAGTTTTTTCTTTGTCTTTCGTTCCTCCTTTCCTTCCTTCTCTTTTACTCGACCGGCCCCAAGTGGCCCATTGCATGCGGTCCCATGTGGAAAATTCCACACGGTCTATGGTCAGTCCGGGCCTATGCGGGGGGGGGGGGGGGGGAAAGTTTGTGTTCAGATTTTATTAGAATTAGGGGCGCGATATTTCCTGAATATATAAGCATAATTAAACTGCAATTATTTTTTTCATTATTATTCTTTATTTATTACTGCTATTTTATTTATTTGTTTATTTTTTGATTTAGTTTGTTTATTTTTTTTTTATATTTATTTATGCATTTTATAAAAAGCCCACCATAGATTGTTCTGTTGTAAAAACAATATTCAGTTTATTGTATTGTTTAGTGAGATTTTGTATAGTAATCGCTCGTAGTATGGTCCTCAGACGTGAAATCTACGGGTATTTGGGTATAGTTTATAGTCTCCTCAGGTAGTAATAATGCAGTGTCAATATTTTTTAAATCCTGGAGTATTCAAACTACCAACATCCCCCCCCCCCATATTGACAACATATGGAATCCCTCATTCATTTCGATCATAATGATCCCCGATTCCCGTTCCGTCGCCCCTATTTTAAGATTTAAAGAGAGAGTGAGAGAGAGAGGATAAAAAATGGAAAAAGAAAAGAAAAGATAAAAAGCGCCTACACCCCTCATTCCCTCATTATTGGGGGGGGGGGGGGCCCTGACATTGGAAAGTATGGTCTATTTCATGAAAACGGTGCCTTTTGGAGTAAAACACGCCCAAAAAATTGTCCTCAAATTGTATTGTTTATGTTTAAACATTTTAGTATTCATACCTATTTACGACGGGAAAATAATTGTCAACAACACTTCCTTACGGTTTTCCTGCACATAAAAATGCACACAAACATTTTGTACAGCAAAAGTATAGGGTTTAGATATGTTATCAAAATTTAGAAGGCAACAAAATTGCAACTGATTACATTATCATAGGGTTTTTGCTGGGAACATTTTTTATTTAGTAAGTTAAAGTTGAGTAGCTAATTGAACTCAAGAAATCTGCTCCAATTTTGTTTAGTTTTATGTTATCACTTGAGTATGGAATTCTTCCTGAAAATTAGACCTCAAATAAACAAATATGAAGATCCATTTACTAATTTTA
>JAMKCH010018916.1:0-26919 GCA_023653785.1 Ophioderma brevispina
AACTGCCATGGGTAAGTGGTTACCTGGGTTTGGTCTCTAGGACCCCACCCCCCCGTGGGCACTAACGGAAGTATTTTTAGCTCGGACATTTAAGTGTTAAAATTAAGAAATTAGCGTGCAGGGCTTATGTTGACTTAGGTAGTAATTTAAAGGGCTAAGAAGCGATGAAGTTAAATCAGACATAAGTGTGTACAATTCCGTACAAAATATTTCTTTTGTATCTTGCTATACTTACGGCCACTGTGTGAAGTAAAAGGCAATTTCAAAAACTCACCGGGAAGGCAGTGTATTGCAATATCACCATCATGTGACTCGGTGGAATCCCATTCATTGTGTCTACATCCAAGAAGGGAAGTCTCGTTCCCGAAACATCTCACACCACCTAAATGTACAGGACCTGTACCCACTCCAAACCTCAATGAACTCATCTCTGGAGATAAGGTAGATCCCGAGTATCCAAGAGAACGACATGCAACTGAAGCTTGCCTCGACGTCCAACCAGCACCATATATTGTTCCCCATGGTCCGCCATTGCGACGTACTTCCAATCTCCCTTCATATTCAGTGCGTCCATTAACAAGTCGAAATTCGTATGTAAAATTTGCTACGAAAGTAATATAAAACAACAATAGGTAAACAACAAAAACCAAGCGTTATAAATACATTTTAAAGAGGAAGGGTGTTCCGTGCTCGGACGGAAGATTGATTCTTTGGTATGATATTTTGCAAGCATTGCAATTCCTCTCAAATTAACACTTAAAGGTGCAACGAGAGATTTTGAGGCACCCAAATATTGTGTCATAATAGTAATGTCATATAGATTAACCACTCAATAGATTTCTTACCTTGTTTTTTGCTACAGAAATGTCTTAAAAGAGAGAGAAAAGGCGATTTGGATTTGCTTTTATTTCAATACAAAAACATAGGCTGAATTTCGTATTTGCTCCTATACGAAATTAGAAATTTCACAATTTTTGTACCAAAGAAACATTTCTCAGCTTAATCCTTTCAGATGGGGATATTTATGATGAAAGGCTTTACACCAGTGCCAAAATCAGAATTTTCACATTTTTTCGGGACACCTGTTATTTAAAATCTCTCGTTGCACCTTTAACTGCATAAGGGATTTCCACTTTCGTTAGTGCGTAATAGTTTGGGGCTCCTAGGGGACCGTCCATTATAAAACCACTTTCTCAAAGGATTTTTAGATGAAATCCACCACGTGGTAGAAGGGCTCAATAAAGCAATAACTAATTTTAAAAAAAATAGACAACGATCCTAACTCCTACACTAAGAACTCAGACAGCTTTGGAAAATACCCGTGATAACCAATGCCCCGCGGAGGAAAAAACTTGCAACAATTGTGGCAAGCTCGACCTACTCTCGAGTTTGCCAATCACGGCGTAAAGGAAACGGCAAACATATAGGTGGCAACAGCACATATCTCTAACATCCCCTTGAGGAAAATATGACGATCACCGTAACAAGTAGCAAGAAGTTATACCTTGTTTTGATCCCCAATAATGGCATAGTGCAGTTAGTGTCCACTGTAAACGGGCCTCGACCTTTTGCCCACCCAACCAAATCATTGTGACATGAATCCATTCATAAGTTTGACTTCAATGTAAATGATTCCCACTTCACAGGGCACCATCCAATCACTGATCAATGACATGCTATGGATGAGCGATTACCCACACATTGTGTGCATGGACATTGGCGAGTAGGCCTGTTTTTACACATGTTAGAAGCCTTGTTAGAAATGGTCGTTTCGGATCTTTTTAAGCACAATATGTCAACCGAATTACACCACCTTATAGAAAATAAGATAATCTTGGTTGTCAGCTTCTACGAAGAGTATAGGTCTAACCGTTTGTCCATGGCGCCCTCTTGAACCCCCCAGCAATCACTGGTGATATTTGCCATAGAGTTAGCATTATGCACTACCAAAATACCACTCTTTATAAACTAACCATTTTCGGATTTTTCTGAATGTTCTATCATAATAAAATTCACATATGTTATTGATGATAATATGTTCTACAATTAGAGCTTCTACCAAGAAAATCCCTTGAGTACTTTTCTCGCAACGACGCGAGTTTTCTCATGTCCTATGCGTTAATCACAGAGTACGTGCGACAGGTCATAGGCCTATTGAATGCACTGTGTGCACAGTGAATAGGGAAAATGGACAGTAACTGCAAGATGGTAGGTCGATGTAGCCAAGGGGGTGAAACGCATTCAAAACCAGTCGTCCGTGCTGGGCGCTGACATTTTGAATATTGCACGGAATAATTATCAGTTTGGGTGCTTGTATACACACATAATGTCAATTCGATACAAACAATCCGCCAAAATATCAGTTGTTGGATGTTGGGTGCTATTTGGTGGTTAAATTTTGTCTTACCCATGGCCACACAACGAACGAAATGACACATCAGTCGTCTTGATTTAAATAAATCGCCTCAATGAATACATCTTTTCACCTAAGCGCGCAATGCATTATGAGAAAAAAGAGTATCTGAGCACAATGATCCAGGTACACTATTTTTACACCTGGCCTCCTCTAACACATACATTAATTTGTATCACTACCGATTAGTGTATATGCAAAGCGGCACCCACAGTATGTGGAAGAAGCGGAAGCAGCCATTGCTTTCTATTGTTGGTACTCTAGGTTTTCTTTGTGGTCGGCAAAACATGCGAGACGGTGAATTTCTAAAGATTACGTAACGTTTTGCCTCTCTATCTATATAGAACCTCTTTGGATGTAGCACATAGTGCCAGGATTGATAATATATTGGACCAACAGGATGAGCTTGGAATCCTGAACTGTTTGCTGTCCGTGTCCCTAAATGTGGAACATTAGCCGCGAGAGGCGCATGACTGACGGTGGTAAATACTTGTTAGTCGCATAATATTAGTGTCGTCGAGGAAAAAACCCAACCCCCCGTCGTCTTGAACTGCTGGACAAAAAATTTAATCTTCAAGACATAGAAGATACCCATGGATTTTGTTATTGAACTAGTGTGCGCTCCCTCTTTTTGAGTCTTCACTGTGCCCACTATCATCGTTGAACTGCAAAAAAAAACCTTCTTTTAATTGTGTACATAAGTCGTCAACAATCTCGGGGGACTTTTAATGTAAAACTGTAAAATCTTACTATTCAGTGATCATTATTGAAATTTAATTTTGTTTTGGACATACCAAATTCTTGAACCCAATCTGATTAAAATCATATTTACCAAGGGGTTTTCCCCCCAGTTTAGTGCCCGGGGGCATGGACCCTTGCCCCCATTAAGACACTGATCAGTGATTTGCTAAATCATCAATCCGAAAAAAATCAGCAAAAATCAAGATTTTAAGTTTAGCATGTACGTAACAAGTACAGGTATCCTAACATACCCTGCCTTTACCTGCAATGATAGGCCACATAAGTACCCTAATAGACAGAATCGGAGATTTTAGTCATTACTGTCCGAAACGGCCCTTACTACAACACGTAATTAATGGAGAATCGTAATCTGGAACACTGCTGCCGTTTTCTTCCTTTCTTTCAATTCCCTACAGTGTAACGGTAAACTTATGAAATTCACGACTTCTTCCTTCAGATATTCTCCGCAAATTTCAAATTTTTTCAACACTGAGGGTGTCCTTAGGAACCACTTCTGCCGAGGGATTTTGTACGGCATTTTATCCCACATCTGAAGGTTATAGCAACCCCACTTCAGCATAAAAAAATATTTGTTATTTTGGCTGCAAATTATTGGCAAAACATTGTTTTCAAAACACGCAAAAAATGTCAAAAGATGATCCTGCCTAACATCAATTTTTTTGAAAACTTATTTTATGTTGCTATCTACTCTAGAAGACCCAATTTACTAATATTTGCCACAAACTTGCCGTTTAGGGCACCCTATATTTTAACGGGTGTTGCAAAATACACGGTCATTTTTCCCATTGACTTTGTGGCAGTACCATATACACAATAATAGCTTGTCTTAAGGCGCCATTCATTAGTCAACAGCGCCAGATGAAATAAACAACTATTGCAATAAAGGCAGGAAAAAAAAAACAAACAATAACAACAAAATTGAAACAAGCAGCCATTACTTTGACAGTAACGGTTTAGCCACGTCCACATGAATTGTTTGTTTTCAGCACATAATGTTTCATTATTTTTAATGTTAGTAATAATTACTAAATAATACTTATAAAAAATGTATATGTGAACATATATCCGCAAAAAATGCGTTGGTTCTTGATTTAAAAACATATTCTGATGACTTTCCAGATAGTGTGCCGGGGGGGGGGGGGGGGGTCCCTTCACTAATTAACTCACTAACGGCTTGGCCGGTTTTAATTCTTTGTATGAAAAGAAGACGCATTTAACCCTCGCCAACCAAGGGGTGGGGGGGTGGTGTTAACCACAAACGCAAACAATACTATCCTCAGTCTTTATGTTTGTAAGTTCATCCTTTGCGGTCCATTTTAGCGAAAAAAAGGAGTACCACCTCAGGAGGTCAGGGCTTTTCCCGACAAAGAAGTCGGAAGGTGGTGGGGGGGGGTGTTGCCGCCACCATTCCAATTTTTACTGTTAAAATGCCAAAAAAATCTACTTAATGTAAGTATGAATGCTACTGTACGCAAGTTCTTGTTATTGCCTCTAAACTACATGACTATACAAGTTTATGCTTAGGTTGGCAACCCATCATTGCCAAATCAATACCAATTTTACTTGCATACTGGCAAAAAAACGGGGTCTGAGAAATCCTCGATTTCTGAGGATTTTGCTTACAATTTGTGTAAAAATAATAAAAAAATTAACTTTTTCCCCCCCCTTTTTTGTTATTACGTCACTATGAACGTCATATTGTTTAAAATTGATATGTTTGTACTTGATTGTGAGCAATTGGCAATATGTAGCTACACACTGATCCAAACCAGATGATGTTGGTCGGTTAATTACTAAACACTCGGATCGGGGGGTGAACGTAGTACAGAAACCATTGGTTGGATCAGGGTTAAAAATCCGACACTTCCAAACTTTTCGGCGCCAAAATACCACGCCGTGAACGCGGCCTGGCCAGCGCCAAAAAATTTTAAGGGTCCTGGAAGGACCTCCGTCACTTACGGGATTTTTATTGTATGAATCTCTCGGCTCATATATAATGAAATATCCCTAAATATGACGTAAACCAGCTGGTTTTCACTCCCGTTAGTGCCCGGGGCTGGCGACCCCCTTAAAGACACTATCACGTGATTTGTAAAATCAGCCAAATCGAAAAAAAAATCATCACCCAAATCAGCTTTTTAAGCAGTACGTAACAAGTACAGGTATCTAACATAACCCTGCAAATGATAAGACCAGAAGCCAACCTAATAAGGACAGAATTCGGGAGATTTTAGTCATTACTGTCCGAACGGACACTGATAAACACGTAATTGAATGGAAGAAATTCGTATCTTTGGAACACTGCCGTTTTCTTCCTTTTCTTCAATTCTACAGCTGAAAAGGTAACTTATGAGAATTCTACAGACTTATCCTTAGATATTCCTGCAAATTTCAAATTATTTTTCAAATCACTGTGGTGTCTTTAAGGAAGCACTTTCCCGAGGGGAATGGTTGTACGCAATTGATACCTATGAAGGGTCATAAGGACAACCCAATTCAGCAATAAAAAAAATAAATTTGTTATTTTGGCTGCAAATAGGGCAAAACATTGTTTTCAAAAACACGACAAAAATGGCGCAAAAGTGATCCTGCGTTGCTTAACATCAATTTTTTTGAAAACTTATTTTATGTTGCTATCTACTCTAGAAGACCCAAATTACATAATATTTGACACAAAACTTGCAGTTTTAGGGAACCCTATATTTTTACGGGTGTTGCAAAAATACACGTCATTTTCCCTTGACTGTGGTGCAGTCACATATACACATACATAGCTTTTCTAAGGCGCCATCCATATAGATCACAGCTCGAGATGGAAAAAAAAAATATTGCAATTAAAGGCAAAAAAAACAAACCAAAACAAACAAAATTGAAACAAGCAGCCAGATTAATTTTACAGTAACGGTTAAGCAACGTCCACGATGAAATTGTTGTTTTCAGCACATAAAGGGTATAGTATTTTAAGGTTCGTAATAATTACTAAGAATACTTATTGTATTGTGAAACATATATCATGCAAAAAAATGCGTGGTTCTTTGATGTAAAAAACATATTTTCTAAAAAAATTAAAAAAATTAAACAAGGGGGGGGGGGGGGTACTCACTAATTAAAACTCACTAACGGCTTGGCCGCGTTTTAATTCTTTTGGTATGAAAAGGAAGCGCATTTAACCCTCGTCCAACCAAAGGGGGGGGGCGGTGGTAACCACAGAACGCAAGAAGACGATCTAAGGCTTTTATTAATTGTAAGTTCCTCCTTTGCGGTAATTTAGCGAAAAAAATGCGAGGGCTACCACCTTCAGGGGGGTCAGGGCGTCCGACAAAGTCGGAAGTGGGGGGGGGGTGTGGCCACCTTCCCAATATTTTACTGTGTAAAATGCCAAAAAATCTTCTTGATGTAAGTCTGATGCTACTGTAAGCAAATACTTGTTCACTCTAAAAAAAAAGAAAATACAAAGTGTACTTAGGTGGGCACCCATCCAGTGCCAAATTATAAATACCAATTTACTTGCATGAATGGGCAAAAACGGTCGAAAAATCTAGATTTTGGCGAATTTGCTTACAAATTGTGTAAAAATAAGCTCTGTATGACGTCACTATGACGTCATAATTGTTAAAAATTGATATGTTGTACTGATTTGAAGAAAGGGATATGCTCTGCTACACACTGATACCAAACAAGATGATGTTTGTCGCGGTAATTACGAAACAAAATCGGGGGGTGAAACGTAGTACAAAACCATTGGTTGGATCAGGGTTAAAATCAGACAATTCCAAAACTTTTCGGCGCCAAAATACCACGCGTGAACCGGCCAGCGCAAAAAACAAATTTTAAGGGTGCCTTAGGACCCCCGGTCACTGAAAGGGATTTTTGGTATGAATCTATCGGCTCATATATAATGAAATATACCTAAATAGAAGTACCAGCTGGTTTTCATGGTCATTGAGTATTCCGTGGCGAAGAAAAACACCATTTTCATGCTTAAGTTAAGAAGCAGTAGACGATTAACGAGGTCGCCGTTTATATTACGCTATCGTTTTGCCACAAGCCATGTTTAGTCTTCACACCAATTGAAAGATGATCGGTGGTTAGTCAAGTTCTGGTCTATATGAAAAACTATCGCGTTTACTTTTAACATGAAATTAAAAACCAACAGCTCTAATTTAACGTTTCCTTTAAAATATATAAATTTATAAAAAATGGCATACATTTGTGCCAATTTTTTAGAAAATGCGCCTGGGATTCTGGAGAAATATGTTTTTAAAATAAAATTAAAAAACTCCTTCAGTAATACAAGAAGCGATACTCGGTACATTGAACAGTACGAGATGGCTGAACAGCGCATAGTGGGTTTCGAAAACTGATCTCTCTATACAATGGATTGGAAAACCTGGGCACTGACGGCCCAGATTGGTCATCCAAAAAGAGCCAAGCAGGTGGTTAGAGCCGGTCATTTATTAACATTTGTTCACATTGAAATGTGGATAAGCGACATAACAGACTACCAGAATCAAGCCAATTCAGTGGCTCATTGTATTTGAGCGTATGGAATGGCATGGCTCTAAAACGTGCCACCCGCCCCGATACAGATTCTGTTAAACGAGGTGATTGAATGTATGTTTTCAGGTAGGACCAAAGATGTCCACCCGTGCTCCATCATCATAATATAAATTACTGTTGGGTAGCAATCATTGTATAGAGGTCAGTGTTACAGTGCGATGCGATAAACTAAAACTATTTACGCGACCCCTTTTAAAATGTCCACGTTTTCATGGATGTTAGTGTTCAGGCCAACTAAAACCTGTGTTAATCACAACTGATATTTAAAAACACCCCTATTTAATTTTTCTCAAATCACTGAGGTTTTAAAAGTGTAGTTTTGCAAAAAAATCCAAACGAACTTCGCTCCTATCCTTGTGTGCTCAACGAGTCACAAGGATGAGGCTTGTGGCAAACTTGCTTAAGTCACGTGATATATTTTCGCTGCTTCTGTTTCGGTATTGCATGCGCGTTGTAAATATACCACAGGGAAAAACATGGTAGCTTCCATTATTGGTGTACAGTTTGTGTAGCATTGTCGGAATAAATCTGGATTGTTTTTTCGCAAGGATACTCCAATGGCCATGAACATCTGGTACGTTTTATTTAGGTACATTCTTATTATGTGCCGATAGATTCATACAAATTCCAGTTGAGATTCCCATCCGAACTGGTTTCAACTGAACGGCAGTTTGAAATCCAGTTGATCCGCAGTTGAATATCCCGTTGAATCAGTTGATTCCGTGACGGGAAAATGGAACAATTTTTCAACTAGGTTTTTTACTGACCAGTTAAACTCAGTTAAGAACAGTTACAAACAGTTGTAAAAACAGTTGAAACTCAGTTAGTTCCGTCTCGGAAAATGGAACAACTTTCACTGGGATCAACTGGAATTTTTGACCTGGGTTTAAGTGTTAAATAGTTTAGAATATAAATTTAAAGATCACTTGTGCACAGGCTAATTTATTTGTTTTTTAAGGGGTATTTCTGACTTTTGACATCCACGAGACGTCATAACAGAAAGTGGGGGCTCGTCGTCCCGGTAATTGAATTGAGATAAATTTAGCCTTATCTCAGAATTTAAATGCGGTAATAGTATAAACATTGTGCCATTTTGTGGCATACACAATGTGCGTGTTACTTAATATTGTTTTGTAGAGTAACGAGTGACAATGGAGTTTAAACATGGAAGAAAGAGATAAGGAACCACCTCGACTTCCCCATCCATTTTAATCTGTTATCATTCACCCGCACAAAAGGACGGGATTCAGCACCACCCTTTTATCATAATCCCTCTGCCGCAATTGATGATTGACGAGCAATCACTACTGTAGAATATTTTGAAAACTCGAACACGTAAAAGTGTAAAAGTATATTGCATATTGCAACATGTTCCGGCTGTCTCCGGTGTGTATTTGTTGTTGTTTTCGTTATATAAGAAGTTAATGTACATCGTTATGCGTTCAGCTTTACTGCCCAAGACTGCCCAGGATGAAAGTTTGACTAAATTTGAACCGGGGGGCCGTCTTTGATTTTCGTTGGGCACCCATGCTCGTTCCAGGGGTTCTGAAAGTGACCCCTAACGGGACCAATTTTCAGTTAAAATATAGATGATGTGACCTATGATGTCACATATTGACATTCAGGACGCCCTCTGTTGTTTTCTGGCAGGCAAAATATTACAGTCGTTCAATGACAGACCACATAAAATCTGGTCATAAATTACTTGCAGAACCTTTCTTGATCTAAATCGGTTACAATATGCAACTGGTAGCATTAGCAAGCATGCTTAATATGAATGTTGGTATTATTTAATTTGAAACCAAAGTTAGAGCAGAAAAACGAAATTCCCTGTGCAAAGTATAGGGGCTGCTGCCTGCCAGTTTTTTCTTACACCAACAGGGGGCGCCACAAACATAAACAAATGTCACATCATCTAAACCGGCCCCTAATTGGACCAACTTTGGTGAAATTATACTAGTTTTCAGTGAAAATATACACCTAACGGCACAGCAGTAATATGACATCCAAGAAAGGTTACTGTGCTATTTTAAGTATATTTTCCACTAGTATTATCCCAGTTATATACTCTTTTGAAATTCCACTTATAATGTACCGGGTGTCTCAAAAAAAGGAAACCCTCAAAGCGTCCTCTATTTCACAAAAAAAAAACGGAGTAAACCATACAAATTAATATTTATCTGAAAAGTGCATTTCATTAGGTTTCCGACACCGAAGGATCTTTCCAAAAGGACACATATTGACCGAGTTATGGTCGATTGAAAATGTGTACCACTTTCTCATTTTATCCACGGATTGTTACTGTCTGAGCTGTCTTTAGACAATACACCTTTTCCAAGCACATTCTTTCGTTTATGGTTTCTTTTGTCGAACTACAATTCATATTTCGTTTCGTCAAGATATTCTTCAAGTTTAGTGTTATTCGATGTGGAAGGGTTCCAAGTAGAGGGTAGTTTAAATAGAGGTTGTTTGTTTAGTTTATTCCGCATAATATATTTCATTCTCATCTTCCGGGCAAGTTGATGAAAGTCTTGGGGAAGTTGAGAACGTGGCGGTTGTTTTGGTGTGGGAATAAATTTGAACCCTTGCCTAAGAGGCAATTAATTTGATATCGGGATAAATGGTAATCGGATAATTGCATATGAACACGCTTACATTGTTCAGACTAAGCTTTAATATTTCCTTTTGATATGTTCTTATGGTTATTAGTATGTTTTGAATTAGAAGACACTCTATGGTGACGTTTACGTTTCGTTGGTCTGGCATGAGGATATATGCGGGTAATGAATGAATTGAGCAATTGGTACGACCGTACAGATACTACCAGGATACCCTAAGGGCGATTGATGGGTGCCACGATATCGTCGTCGCTGTCGAATGGGCTGCGTGACTTTGGTGACATTGATCTCAGGTGGGGCCCAGTAGATTTGGTTGATGAAGATGACGATGAAGATGAACCTTCCTTCCAGTAGAAGGGATCTTTTCTTGTCCCTTTCTTGGGTGGTCATTAATTTTATGGAATGAGCTCGGCCGCTTAGACATCTTGATAGTTAGCTTATTGTAAGCAAAGTGCCAGGCAGCTACGAGTCATGCATGGTTATACGGATGAATGGTCGGACGCTATTGAGCGCACTGAAGAAAACGTCACTGCTACCGCCGCCTGCGTGACTTCTAGCTGAGCCTAATCACAATGTCTGTCGTTGATTATTTCGATTCGCCAGACTACCCATAATCCCTCACGAGTTGATCATCGCAATGCAGAAATGGCGAAATTTGTGCAACTTTAACATAGTTTACAAAAAACTTCTAGAGGGTGTCCACGAAATATTATGTCACCATTTGATGTAGAAATTATGTTTCTTTAAATGAACAGTTTTTGTTTTCAGGTGGAACCCCTATGTTTAATGGCATTTAAATTTTGCTTGCATATTTTTAATGTGGTAAGCACGTGTTGTAAGCAAAATTGGCGCTGCCGTCTTCACTACCCTGTTGCCAAGTTGATCGTTTGTTAACGATTGTAACGTGTACACTGCACTGTGACATGTTTTATTGTGTTGTAACACATTCCTGGATATTTACGCGACGTAGCGCAGGTCGACTAGCGCTAGCCTATACCCGGGGACGGGATCGCGGACACATAATGAAATGGATATGGGCTTAAGGTTGGCGCTTCCAAACACGGGGGCATTCGTGACAGAGGACTCAAACAAATAAGGTCTTGGGTCGAAAATTTTCAAAATTTTCTCCGCAAAAGGGGCTTTAGGTGACCGTGGGTAAACTTTCCAAAAGTGGTCTTTGGGTGACATTTTCAAAATACAGCTGGGGGTCTTAGGGTGACATTTTCAAAATACATGGGGTCTTTGGGTGACTTTTCAAAATACATGGGGTCTTTGGTGACAGCGGTTGCTGAAAATTGGGTCTTAACTCTTTGCGTGGCGACAGCGGTATACTCCTCAAAGATGAATTTTGGTCATTTTTTGTCTTTTCTTGTTATACAAGCCATTTCAAATAGTTATTTCATGAGGCGTGAAAGATGCATTTAAATGAAAGTAAAAAGACGACATAGCCTTTGTTGTTCGTTTTTAGATGGCATCCAAATGACCTCAAATATTTGGAAAGCAATCTCAATGCCACTACTGACTTATGTGCTATAACTTATACAGAATTGCTCAACGTGCAAATAGTTAACAGCCTACATACCCGTCGCCTCCAAGATGGAAGTGCCACCCCCACCCCCCATATGGTATGTTATTACCAGCATATGGTGGGCATCTCATGCCCCTCATGTCATCAATTTTTCTTGTCCCTACTTGATTATGGTGTGCAACTTGTCAAAAAATACCCTCCACCAAATTCACATTTTATTCGGATGTCGGCCGCAAGGGGGAAACTCCCATGGCTTAAAGTTTTTTGTACACGAAATCAATATGATGGTTTGTTTGTTTGTCTGTTTGTTTGTTTGTTTTTTTGGACACAACACAAAATGTGAAAGACTGTCATCTGTGATTTGGTCAGAGATTCTGCGTGAGGTACTTCATACGGTTGGGCAAATAGTTTTCCAAGAAGTACCAATCAAAGTCTTCCTCATTGGCAGGCAAATACACAATAGCCAAACTTGACCGATATGCTAGAGGGGTCAAGCTAGAACAGTCGACTCAATATGCCAAAATGGTCGTTAATCATAGCCTGATGTGGTTGCAGTATCAGTATGTGGGCCACTGTGTCACTCTTCATCAGTGATCGTCCCGGTGATCGCTCTGTTTCAGTGACCGGTGTGGAAAGTAATCATAGTCCGGCAGGTACATAGTCCGGGCTCCATAGGATGACAACGGAGAGTTCACTGAATCGATTGCCCTATGGTTTCATCCCATTGTTCCCGGACGTGAGCCCGGAGGCCTATATCTGCTGCCACACGGGTCCTTTCAGCGATCACTCCGTTTACTCACTAGCGGGAGACCGCGCGAATCGCGGGCCTCCCACTATATAGTTAACATCATAGCAGGCAACTCTTGTCCTCTTTCAAAGCCCGGTGGCATTTCTTTGCATGTAGATAACTCTTTGTAGTAAAGTATTGACATTTTTATTAAGCAAGGATTCCGGGTCAATATAGTTCTAAAAGAAACTTAACTCAGGAACTGGCAACCATACTTTACATTGTTATGGGTTCCCGACAGACAGTGCAAAATCCCATCGTACTGCAAAGGTCACGTGTTTTGTGCCATGTGACTAAGTCTAGCCATAATGATTCACGCAGCCCCCCCTAGTCAACTGCGTAGAGTAGGCGCAATTGTGAATGGCGCCCACTACGCAGAGATAGTCTTATTCTATGTTACGAACTCATGCAGTGAAGTTGTGTGTATTGATATGGTTGTGCATTTAAGCTAATCAAAATGTGGGCGATATAGTATGCATAATTATAACCACCATGAGGAAAGAATGTATAATATAATTAGGAAGGCCAAGGCAAAGATTGCAAACGGTGTTTGAAGTATTACAGGGTGTCTCAGAAAGAAAGGCTTAACCCTCCATAACCGGCCATTTTTTTCTTCTCTAATCCCTTCCTTCTCCTTTTTATTCGTACTTTCTAATTATTACCATATGTACTTTTTTGAACATATGGTGAAAACAAGAAAGAAAACGGTGAAAAATAACCAAACAATGACTATTTCCCTAAAAATGATGCAAACCTACTTTGTCCACGGCTAGCAATAGCAGAGAATCATGTACATTGTAATTCTTATGGATTTGAGCACACGTAAGTCCTCAGATTTAATTAATTTGTTCACATGTAATGCCTACAAGCACCTGAAACATGCACTTAATTTGTTCTTCAGAATGAAGTGACCTAAATCCCTTCACCCGTCTCCCATCATAATGCAAATATGAATTTAGTTAAAGCGTACTTTCAAATAATGGCATTGGGCGTGACTCCTACAATGGAACTGCTCTTGGGTTAAAAGACCATCGTTCATCGTGAATGGGTAAACTTTTCCCACAAAATAGGGTTCCCAGTAAGATGGCAATCAAGGGGAACAGAGAAAAAATTCTAGAGCATGGTAAGACTCTAAAAAGGTGCAAGGAGAGAGATATGGTCGTCAAAGAACATGACAATCATCCGCAAATAATGCTGCAGTGCATAGAGAACTGAACAATAAACTCTAGAACCAGCAAGGAACCTTGGAATTTGAGAGTAATATTGGCCAGGAGGGTCTTAAACATTTTTATGTTGGGGATATTTGCATCCATGGTTTCCTCTGCTAATGCTAGCCTTGGACAAAGTAGGTTTGCATCATTTTTAGGGAATAGTCATTGTTTGATTATTTTTTCACCGTTTTCTTTCTTGTTTTCACCATATGTTCAAAGAAGTACATATTTTCATAATATAAATCTAAAATAAGGATAAGAATTGATTAAGTAGGCAAAAATGGCCGTTTCTGGAGGGTAACGTTCTTTTGAGACACCCTGTATGCAGTTCCCATTGTAATATCACTCATCTATGCTGATATATGATAAGGTTTAGGAATTTCGATATGGTACAATGCATGTTGTAACATAGTATGTTGTAGTTGAATGCACACAAGATACTTCGTGAATAAAAAAAAATGTGCAAGGACTAAAGATGATCTTGACCCTAATGCATTCACTATATCATAGATTTGTTGTTGTTTTTATAAAGCACATCTAATATACTTCCAAATGTTGAAAAATGAAAGAAATCGATGAAATAATAAGCCAGATACGACCAAATTTGTAAGCACACCCCTTTTTTCGCCATTCCTATGGGATTTACACACATTAAACTTGTGTTTGTGAGAATGTACAATATCAATATCATGATGCCTTTGTCAACTTAATGCTACATTTTCTTGATTATTTCAACTACGGATTAATCAATGAATTTATTTATACCAATGTGCCAACTGATATGACGAATCCAAACACCAATTCACCAATTGCAGAGCAAGAAAACAAGATCTTCCCATAGTTTAGGATATTGCAAAGAGTTTAGTCCCTTTAATTGGCATAACTTAAATCTATACCTGGATTTCAGTAGTAGTGGTGTTGAAACCCTTTTAATTTACACATCAGAATTAATTGGGTGAGATTTGTGTGAACATTAAACTTTCTTTTTGGACCAGATCACATGAGGGGATTAGGCTATTCATGATCTATTATAACAAATTAGCATGGGTCCTAATTACTTGCTAATCAAATGTTTGAAGTCACCCCAAAAGTTTTTTACAAAGGTTTTTACAGTTATCCGTTTAAAAACAAAACAATAGATGATGAACATAAAATGTGCATATACTTTTTCCAACACTTAGTACTTATACAAATCTGCTATAACTTAAACAACGGAAGTATCTTTTCAACATGCGACTCTTTTGCACCACTTTGTAGTCAATATTATACGAAATTCAAAAGACATACCTCTCTGAGTTGCAATA
Source organism: Ophioderma brevispina (assembly GCA_023653785.1). Taxonomy (NCBI): domain Eukaryota; kingdom Metazoa; phylum Echinodermata; class Ophiuroidea; order Amphilepidida; family Ophiodermatidae; genus Ophioderma; species Ophioderma brevispina. The sequence goes on from JAMKCH010018916.1 coordinate 15,184, forward strand.
GCCATGCGAGTGAGTAGAAGTTGCCTATTTATTCCTTAATTTATAGATTTTTCTAGATATTACCTCGCATTTTTCCATCATAGAACGTAATTAAAGGTGCAACGAGAGATTTCACATATCATGTGTCCTTAAAAAATAGAAAATTCTGATTTTTGCTCTGATGTAAAGCTTTCCATCAAAAATATCCTTATCTGAAAGGATTAAGATAAGAAATGCTTCTTTGGTACAAAAATTGTGCAAATTGTAATATCGTATAGGAGCAAATACAAAATTCATCCTATGTTTTACATTGAAATATAAGCAAATCAAAATCACCTTTTTTCTTTCTTTTAAGACATTTCTGTAGCATAATACAAGGTAAGAAATCTATTGAGTGTCTAATCTATTTGAAATTACTATTATGACACAATATCTGGGTGTCTCAAAATCTCTCGTTGCACCTTTAAATGGTTTATTGACTTACAACCCTAATTTTCATAAAATATGACTCCTAATTGACTTACAGTGCCAGTTTATCCCCACTGCGATCAATATTTGTTCAGAAATTTACCAAATCAAAACGCCAGTCCAAATCACTGATTCAACGCGCAGCATGGGATGCGACAATGGTAATTGATGAAAAGTTACGGGATTAAGCCACCGTTTGGGATAACCAGCGCTGGTCCCCGTCTCTTGTGAGTTCGTATGTAATGGCAGAACACACGTAATGCGGGAATATCTGTGATGACTTGTGTATCAGGTTGAATGGAAATCATTTGTTTTTAAGTTAGGAAATGTCATATCATCGAAATAAAATATTAATTAAGAAGCTCAGTATGAGACTATTTTCTTTAATACATTCAATTTCCTTTTTTTTAATTTAACAGTTATTTTTCAGACAAATATCACGAATTCTTATATATATATAAGCTAGCAGTTTTCTATAACGTGGTTTGTGGCAGTCATTTGAGAAAAATAGCTTCTGCGTTTGCAATTTATGAGCTACTAATATGTTCTAATCTATTTCGCCATTTTGAAATTTTAGGAATCATCTTTTCCTAGTAAAAGTGCAGTTTTGCAGAACTTGGTAGACAAATTTTCCACGTTGGCAGATATTTGTTTTCCACACTTCATCAAAACGAAGTTTTCATGAAAATAATTTCTGTAAAAAACACTGTAAAATGTCAGCGTAAGTTAGAGGAAAATACTGTAAAAAAGATGAAAAATTATTGCATTTGAAAAAGAGGAAAATATTGTAAATTTATGTCCGATTTTCACGCCTATTATGATTATGTTTAAAAGTGGATCTCTTCAACTCCCATATAAATACGGTTTCAGTCAAATTCTCCGTATATTTTAACAGCAAACTGTAATTTGGTCTAAAATATTTTACAACAAACCGGTATTTTGTAGTATACGGACCGTAAAAAAACTTGGTTGACATTTGTGGATAGCCCTATATGTTTTGAAGTGTTCGTCGGTGCTAATAGTATTTAATTTCACCGTTTTTACAGTGAAATGATTGACTGACCTCATTTTGAGAATGATGGCGATCCTCGGATTAAACAGTGATATAGTCCCATGTTAAACATCGTGGTTTTAGTCAGTAGATGTTATTTCACACATTCACAATCTCTGTAGGAACTCGCCAAATATAAATATTGTAAGTGTTTTGATTGAATTCATTTTTAGAGTATACTGTAATTATTACAGGAATTTGTTGGCAGAATTGCTGACAGTAAAATATTATAAAATTGAAGCTAATTAAAGTGAAGTATTGTTTCTTTGCTTGTTTTCGTTGCTTTTCTTTCGTAAAATATTCCTGTTTTTAAATGTTTTCCTTTCATTCATTATATAAATTATATAATTGAAGACAGATAATTAATGATGATGACTCATCATCGATGAGGTTTACGCATTTATAGATACGTGATTTGCTTTCTTCACTTCGAAGCTATTCTTCCTATTAAGGAGAAACCATTTAAACTATTATGTTAATAATAAAAATTTACTTTATGAAGTTGCTAACACATATTATTTCATCGGAAATGCTAAATTATTTTACGTGTATCATCTTTTAAGGAGACTTCATACATACTAAAACACATTGTCAACTATAACCGTCTAAAACTAAATGGGTAAAATGCGGCAAAAATGGTCATACATTTTACACTTTTACCACAAAGTGGTCAAACTGTTAACCTCCTTAAAACAACGAGTTCAAAGATGACCCGCTGTTTTGTGAAAAAGGTCAGGAGTTAAATGACGAGTCCCCATAATGGAGATAGAAGAAAGGGAATAGGTGTGGGGAACTCATACTGGAAATGGAATTGCGTGTATGGGACCTCGTGATGGAGATGGGATTCACCATATTTTAATGCTCCAAATTTCCTGTCTGCCTGCAATGATGGCAGCCACCAGTGCTGAAAATGACGAATTAATTTATTCGTATTTTTTTATTCCGTCTTATCAACTGGTGTAAGGGACTTCATGATGGAGATGGGATTTAGATCTACTAAGGAACCTCATAATGAAGATGTTTTTGTATCGCATCTCCGTTATGAGGTTCCTTACAACTAAATCCTTATTCGCCTCTAAATAGAAAACCTAACTCCACTCCATAAAATCAGATTAGCCAGCGGGGAGCTAACCCAAATAATTTGTCCAACTTTTGACACAATTCGGATCAAATTGAATAAAAATGTGATCAAGGCTATGATGCTTTGTATTTTTTACTCAATCGCACATACGAATCGCTCAAGTCAGCGCCTGACAGAGTTAAACCGCAGAACCGCAGGCACGTGTGTTGGGACCTGGATACTAAAAATAGCTATAGCTAGGATCAAAATGACTGTTGCTTTCTGTTTTGAATACCTTATCTAATTGTCAATTAATTGAAAGCACTAAATTGTGGTATTTATACAGAGACAAAATTAAGGACAATTTAAGATTGTCTGATTTTTATCTTCAGGACCCAATTTGGTGGAATAAAAGTGTTAGGCTGAAAACAAAAACGTTCTTCTATTACCCTATTTGGGATGCAAAGGGGATTCATAATATCTCTGACCTTTATATAGCCAATAATTTTGTCGAACCATTTGAATCTCTTGTTATTTAATTTAATATTCCCAACACCGATAGAAGAAAATACAATTCTTTAATGAATGGTATTATATTATATTTGGGATTTGTTTCAGAACCCCGTGATATGATACCATTTCTGCTTCCGTTTTGGGAGCAGAAAAAGTTCCCAAACATGTACGTTCCATTCTAAGGAATCGGGCACCTGTTGAAGTTGAAAATAAATATTTTCGAAGAACCTGACTGCAAATTAATTCACAACAGTAACTTCAAATGTACCATTGAGACCCAATTGAGGTCTTTTTATTTTAAAATTTTCCACAGGGCAATCTGCACAAACCAATTTCTTCACAAGATCGGGAGGATTGATTCACCAAATTGTTACTTCTGTAACGAGTTGCCAGAATCAATTTTACACTTATTCTGTGATTGTACCAAGGTGTCTCCACTAAGGGATGAAATATGTTTTTACATCAATAGTGTTACTAAGGAGTCCTTTGTGTTTTCCAAGTTTGAGAAAATATTTGGCGTTAGAGACACCTCCGAGCATGACACTTGTATTAATTTCCTCTTTTTATGTCTTAAATTTTATATTCACAAAATGCAGATTTCAACAACAATAATAATAATAATAATAATAGCAGAGATAGCGCCTTATGCTATTGGCCTCTAAGCGCTTTCACAATGGTCGCTGATCACTGTGGCCCAACCATACCATTAACCATTTAGCATCATTTCAAGGGATGCAGCAGATCGGGATCAGCGCTTTCCCTTATCAGCAAACATACATCGAGATAACCATTTTAAAACACTTGCGAACGCGCACTTGTACCCGGAAACACTTGTGATTTCGCGTATGTTCCTAAACCACTTGCAAATATGCATGCGTATCTTAGAACTAGAAGACTTGAGAACAGGAGATTAAGAGAGAGCTTAACTGTGGCATAAGAGCGGCGTTTACTCTAAAGAAATAATCTAGAAAGAAAAAAATCTAAAAAGGTAAAAAATAAACGGGGGTACAATGTTTCGAAAGTCAACTCGAACTCGATCTATAAAAGCAACTCTAACTCGATCTCTAAAACAACTCGATCTCTAAAAGCAACTCGAAAAGCAACTCGAACTCTAACTCGAACTCTAAAAGCAACTCGAACTCTAAAAGCAACTCGAACTCTAACTCGAACTCTAAAACCAACTCCAACTCGAACTCTAAAATCAACTCGAACTCTAAAAGCAACTCGAACTCGAACTCGACAACTCTAACTCGAACTCATAAAATAGTTTTACCCCAATAATATGCGCATACGAAAGGATGACGCTTTATTCTTTAGTGCAAACATTGTGAAATTTGTCATTTCGTATTGGAGCAAATAACGAATTCGACCTCTGTTATATATTAAAATAATACATGTATAAGTAAATCAAAATTACCTTTTGTTTTCACTTTTAAGACATTTCTGGAGCCAAATACAAGGTAAGAAATCCATTGGAGTGTCTGAACTAAATATGACACTATATAAAGGTATGCCTTGAAATTCCTCGTTGCACCTTATACATATACGTTATGGTGGATTTCATACCTAGAATTAATCTTAATTTTGAGGTGCCTTAGATCCAAGTCTCATTAATCAATAATGAGGATCGCAAGAGTACTCAGATATTTCTTTAACACACTATAATCATACCTAATATTCATGTTCATTTGGGGTGCCCTACACCTAAATCTCATCCCACTTGTGAGGGCCTGTTAACTGTTATTAATATATGACATATGACTAGAATATCGTCTTATACATAAATTTTTCGTTGACTTGATGTCTTATTTCCATTTCCATTATATGAAGTCTAAATCCAACTCCGTTATTGGGTACCATTATCGAAAACAACACGTGCTATATTAAACATTTATACTGAATGTGCAGGTTCTTCATAGCTTAAATATTGTGCCTAAATCACATCTCACTTCTGATAACAAGCTAAATATAATTATGTATTTTGATTGACCCTTTAGAAAAATTGAACATTCCACACAACTTCTTTGTGACGTTGAAAGTTCGCTGTACAAACATTAATTACAAATATGGTGCAAAGTAGAAGTGTTGACGTAATAAACACGTTAAATATCTAAACACTTGGAGTCAAATGCCTAAACACCTACCGCCAAATGATTGAATATGTTTCGATTAAAAAAGATTTAGATATTTCAAAATGTTTAAACATATAGTGCAGCTGGTGTTAATTTTAAAGTTTTTACAGTAAAATGATTAGGGGATCCCATTTGTGAGGACCATGGCGGTCCTCACATGCATGGAGAACAGTCATATCGCATGTTAAACGTGGTCGGGAACGTGGTTTTTAGTATATGTTATAAATATAATTAATATTGTGCACTGAATAAAACTTGCTATGCCTGGCTTTACCGTATCACGAAATCATCGTGAGGAGATAAAGATCCTGAATTATCTGATTGAAAATGAAATAGTACTAGTATAATAATAAACTAAACTCAAATTAAACATAGAGCATGTCATTGCTATTTGAAAGTGCTGTAATCACTCTAAACCATGTTTAGTGATTTGACAACTTCCTGTTTTCCTTTTCTCTGTTCAAGGCTAATTTAACACACATATCTAAATACTGTTTTATTACTAAACACTATCCATTATTGAGCTTTAGTTTTAAATATGGTGACTAAATTAGATTTAGTTTTTAGATTTTTTTTAAAAAAAAGGTTTGTAATTATTGCTATACATGATTTTTGCGATACACGAATTGAGATTTTATATCTTTAACTCATCATACATTTAATGAAAACAAACTTATATTTTTCATATTAAGTCATTTTTGTTTTCTTAATGTTGCTAGAAATCACGCTAATACGGTATTTATACAAAATGAAATCCTTAAGAAGCATGTTTGTTTGAATTCATGTACATAACCAAAAGGTACCGGATTTTTGTTCTCAGTACATTATATAATGTAATAATAATATGTATAAAAGGAACAAACCAGAACACAAATAAAGTCTCTCCATTTCTTGGCCACCCCAACCCTCCTCCCTATCCGAATTAGAAAGGAAGCCTGAAACATTGAAAGTTTTGGCTCTCAACTGTCTTCAGACTGATAACCTTTTACAAACGAAAATCAACTTTCGGTCAACCACGCCACGAAAGGATTTCATTAAATGGACTTCGTTGATGTATTGGCTTTGTTTAATATAGAATTCGGCCTAAACATAATACTAAAGCCATGGACCAGTATGTATGGTTTACAGGCAAATTTCTAAAGTCTGATGTACGTGTATGTTCTTGCATTTCAGTTGTTCAACCTAAGTCTTAGAAGAAACCAAAAAATGACAAAATTATTCAAAATACCTGATTTACACACAAGAAACTGAAATGTTTCAGACTTTTTTTTTCATTCAGGTGAAAAACACATCAATGCAAACAAACACTTGACCGAAATTAGGGCACTCTATAGGGCGCCAGTCCTCCTTGATGGGCAATGAACAGGCTGTAATAGCGGTATTGTTAATTAATATCCTAATTTACAGTATGTGATGGCCCTAACGTTCTTCTTTTTAATATTTTCTTTACATTCGAACCCGTTGCTTTCGCTCCGAATGAGGCAATAATTGTACATTTGAAACCTCATAATATTGGAGTGCTGGGATTTGTTTTTATTTAACATAAAAACACATAATCGGAGCGAATCAATACCACTCTTCCAAAGCACAGAAATAGATATTCAAGGTATAATCATATTTATTCTTTATTTAACGCCATACGTCTTCCATAATTGAATGATATCGATAAAATAACAACAAAATTAATGTTGACATGTTTTTATCAAGGCAGCCACATCCAAATCTAATAGAACGACAAAACGTGTACATTATAATATCACACTGTTTTTCCAGGCTGTAGGGACGGCTGCCCGCTGCTGGGTTTTCAAAGCCACAATAGGCTTCTTTCTATTGATACGTACGCATTATAATGATAATGGTTGTGTGTTGCAGGCTGACAACGTGGCTTAATTGAAGGAACCAGGCCTGCATTGTACACATGTAGTATTTGAAACGAATTTTCAACCAAAATATAAGCCTGTAATTTTGTAAAGGAACTCTTGGTGTTGTTGAAATCATACTTTTGCTGCGAGGTGACAGGTGTAGATTAGTTCATGGATATATTGTCAGCCAAATTTCCACGTGATTATAATTTGTGACGATGAAATCATTAACAAAAGTTGTCAGTTGTTTAAAAATCAAACTTTGCCATAAATTTATTCAAAAACATACACACCTGATGGCAACATTTTATCACAAACAAGTGTGTGTTTAGATACATTTACACTTGCCTTCAAAAAACAACACAAATAACAACGATACAATTATTTATATTGTTGTTACACCGGAAAAGGTATACATTGTGTGCAAACAAAAATCATGCCAATGTTGTGTTAATTAAGTCGTAACTCCTAAACCCACTGATTGCAAATCCTTTTAAAAAATATTTTCTAGACATCTTACTATATTAACAATAATTGAAAGCCATAAAAAATCCATATCATGTACTCCAACTGCGGTTTTTCTTAACGGAGCGACTTCGGCTATCGATCTGCTCCCCTAAAAGGTTTAATAGGAGGCAAAATCTTCCTAATTTGTCCAAATATGGGTTAAAACCATCAAATTGTCGTCATGTTAGAAGGATTCCAGCTACGTATAGTTTGCTCAAAATGCTAAAAAAGCCAGAAAAAGTCAAATTTTCGGTTGTACAAGGGTAACAAAAATAAAGTTGGTCCCATTTGATAAGAAATGTCTCAAATTATTCATATTGGCCAAAGTACGGATGATAGAAATTATCTTCCGTAAGTTCTGGCTTTAAGACAAAGTGTATAACACGCCTAATGGGGTTTGTTAGAAGAGAATCACGGCCGTATCAGCCGTACAGCATCCTCAATTTACTATGGGAGAGAGAGTTTTTATGGTGTTGAAGTATCGTTGAAATCGCAAGGCCCTGCCGGACACCTTGATACTTGCTCCCAAAATTCACATTGTTATTAACGTTAACAATTGGTTAATGCACAAAGATAGTGTTATTCTTAAACATTTCTATGGATGGTTTTATTTTTTTGTGTTTATAATTGCAATATATTCGTTGTGGCATGATTTGTTTAACCAATACCACTTTGTAAGAAATTCAAAGCTGGATTTCATTGAAAAGTGCAATAATATTTATTTGTTAACTATAAAATCTTGTGTCGAGAAAACTAGGACTCCTTTGTGTGTAATGTAATTCGGTTTGTTTGTTTTGCCAAGTTGCAATCTTTTGTGAGTTCAAAGACAGCATAGAACACTACTAAAACATCTGTGCCCATTCAAAAAGTGGCACAAAATCGATTTTGGGTATCGCACTAAAGTGATTGACAATATAAATAAGATTAAAACAAAACACATTTGAAAAGCTAGCTAGCTTTGTTCTTTAACGTTATGCCAAGTAAGATGACTTTTTTTTGTTTTCTGATTGTACATTTTTTTAGACGGGCTGTAGATGAACAATGTGCTTCACTTTTTACCACGATTTGAGCAACTTTTACCTTTTTTTAATCTTATACAAATTGAAATGGACCTTTTTGGCTACTTCACGTTATGACCCCATAACTTCATCGTACATGAACACACTATATGCAATTGGAATACTTGTAACCAGACAAACAATTTGTAATTACCTACACAGAATTGGAGGCAATGCTAGGTTTCACCTACATATCCATTCATTTCCCCTAATGTGAAACATGAGAAATCTGCGATGTACAGCCGGCCTATAGCCCAAAAAATCTTGGACGTCCCCTGACTTTGTGCCAAAATTTCGAGATTATCATCAAATGTACAATTGGTCCCCCATAATATTCCAATATGTGTACTAAAATGTCACACCATGTGCAGTACATGATATGGTCAAAGTTATTGTCTTACAACCATTTTCTACTTAGCCATTCACAGTCTAGTGGTCACTGGTTACAATGGCAAACCATTAAAATATTGCTATTTCTGGCTTTCTGTGTACTTGAGCTTTGAGAAATTGTGTATCATTAAGAGCAGGAAAAATAAGTTTAAATCGGTCCCGAAAGTCTTTCACATGCTAAAACATGTTTAATGCATATTGGGGGGAAAATTTCATAAAAAATAACAATAATGAGTTTCAAAGTTCTCCCAGACACTGTCAGCATTGTTATCTGTCAAAAACCCAAAAAACCAAACTTGGCTCAAATCACCATGTATATGTTGTGATTATAATATTTTAAAAAGCAAAATACCAAAAATTTGTTAAATTTGCCCAAAAAATGCTCGGTAATTACAAAAAGGGTATAAACACTGTTATACCAACATAGATTTAAAAATCACACAATCTTTATAAAACTATTTGTTATTATGAGGATAATAATTATGGACAATTAGAATTCCAGGGTTTGAAATTATGCTCAGAAGTGTGACCCCTACCCAAAATATTTGGCCCCAATATCCCAATTAAGGGTCATACAGTGAAATAATAAAATCGACTGCGCCAAACTTTTGCCCTCCATTGCAGAGGGTTTATTTGAAACTAAGTATCCTGAATGCTCTAACTAAAAACAACATTGCTTTAACTTTCCTAGGAGTGAGTGCAGGTAATCACAAACTAGATCACTTACAGAGATTAGTGCCGCCTGTGAGGAATCTTTAGGTCCTACTATCCGAAAGTCCTAGAACTCCTTTGTTTTCGGAGATGGGCGGTCACGCGAGTCTCCGAAACCTTAATCAAGATCAGAACTGTGTGTCCCTAGGACACAGATCTTCAGATAACTAAAAAAAAAATTTGACTTATGCTACCCCCGGACTCTGTATTTTGGGGGACTCTCATCTCAATTCTTTACAACTATCGCAAATTCACGTCCTCTCAGGAAGCGTCCATAGGACCCTGTGCTATGACGCAAGTCTAGGGGCCCTATGGTACTGTGATGTAGTGTTCCAGGAACGCCTATCCTGTTCTGTGTAGTCCTAGGACCCAGGTGGTACGTGATGTCAGTGTCCCCAGGATTCCGAACCTGTATTTTTAGTCCGAGACCTTTGGTTAACTGTTTGTAGGGTCCAAGCATACCGATATGCTACTCATACTTTAATAATTGAACGGTACTTGGTTACTAAAAGCAGGCCGAATCCGAGTAGTCCCCCTGGGCTTCGTGGTGGGCAGATCTTCACAGACGCCAGGTATTAAATAGTAATGCATATGTGTATGTATTGTTGTAAAAAAATTCTGTGAATGTCTACGTAGGTTCGAGTCCTGGTAAGCAACTAACTTTAATAATAGTAGATTTAGAATTATTTTTATTATTTTGATTTTTTTTTTTATTTTATTACTTCTTTGTAATTTTTGTAGTGCTTTTATTACTTTTCTCTTTTAAATTTAATTTATTACTTGGCTTTTCAATTTTTTAAATTAACTCTCTTTTTAAAAATTTTTATATTAACATTTGGTATTTAAGAACAGTTGTATAAGGACAAGGAAGTTTTAAATAAGAAACAGTTTTAAAAAAAAATGAAGATATGTGAATGTTAAATATGTTTTTGTAATGTTTAACCAGTGTGAAAGATAACACATATCGATTTTTAAACGAGTGATTACACGGTTTGTATGGTAAAATATTTTATCTACTATATTAAACGCACAAATGAAATGTAAACAGAGCCGTTGAATTTGTAATAACATGTGGTTAATAAAAGAAAGATGAACGCCATCATGTAACGTTAAGTTTTGCTCACTCATTAACATCTCTGCGTGGTACAATAATTTAACATGCTAATAGTGAACATTTATAAGTGTTAAGATCATTAAAACTGTATTACGTGCTGCTCTCAATAAATGAATAAGAGTGTTATGTATTCGCACTTGTTTTTGAGTGTATAATAAACTCGATATGACAAAATGGTGTTCGCTAGACTGTGTAGATGAAAAAGTATAGGTTATTTCTACTAACTAAGACTCAAATATCTTAGGTGTATAGGTGCACCGCGTTCTTCCTTTCATATGGGAAACTGCTTCAAAATGTCTCACAATGCGTAGGGTACATTTCTAAAGTGATGTTGGCATTACGTGGTTGGCTTGCTTAAGTCAAGTCGAGTGAGCATGAGCTTCTCACAATCGTGATGGCTCTGTACTCTCTTGTCCCAGTATTTGCGTGTTCATTTCATCCTCTTCCAGGTCCGTGTCATGTGTTCAGAATGTCTATGTAAGTGGCGTTATAAATAAATAAAAGATCTATGTTTGGAAAGTCCCAACATTACTAATTGATACCTATTTTGTAACTGATTCCTAAATCAGGGGCTCTAAGCGGGTCCCTATTTCTCTTAGTTTGGTTGACAAGTTTGGCAGATCTGGGTATTAATTCCTTGTTGATAATGTGTTGTTGCCATCGTGGTTGAAGGCAGCTCTTACAATTATAGTGAAGTTGCTATATGGAAGGTGCGTCTGATTTTTTGTTTTGTAACTTGCGAGTAGGCTTCGAAGTTCACAGCCATAGAATCACTGAATCAACAGTTGAAAAGGAAAAAAGGACGATCTTTCAGCTCTGTCCTTGGGGATTCCCCCCCCCCCCCCGAGAGTAGTGCAATATCGGTCATTGAAGTCGAGATCTGTAGTTACT